>DWME01001272.1:0-25777 GCA_018244795.1 Parelbella ahira ahira
GCCTTGACCCTCTCAATATGAGAGGAGACCCATATTCCAACAGTGGAATGACAAATGGGTCGATTATTATTATATGAATGTGCTTTAAATTAGATGCAGCTTTCTGCATGGAACACTTAGCACTAAGAAGCTTATTTGCTCTTTATTACTTCTTACATTAAAACACCATTAGTCCTGGGTCGACCCGAAGTATGAAATAAACAATGAAAATGTCTTTATGTGGAAAATTATAGTATGGATACAATATATTGTTATAGTTTAGTTTAATGTATGATATACTTCTAACAAAATAACAAGTTACCAAAAATGAATTGTTTACGTATGAGAAACATGTTAGTCCACATAGATAAATTTATTTAAAAAAAAAACACTTACGCTACGACTGCTTTTAATATCTTGTGTTTAAACCAGTATAGTGATAGATTCCATTAGACTAACAAATGTTTGACCTTCATTGGCTGTGACATTCAGACCATGTTTTCCTGTTCCCATCAATTGGGTTACAATTTCCGTGGAGACGCCGTAACGAGATTTGACGGAGAATTGACTGTCAGTTACAACACAAAAGAACAAAGAGAATTGAGGCTCCATTATTCTACAATCTAGGTATTACCGAGTGAGGTCAGTCTGTATCCTGAAGTCATCTTTAGGTTATTAACCCACTTAGGCCGATTTATGATCGGCGGAGCTTATGAATTAAGCTAAGGATGCAAAATGAAATCTCAGTAAACTATCAACAGTAAGACTAAAGCATTATTGTCTACGTTAATATATTAAAAGCGTCTAGATTTTCAGAATATTTAAACAAACACATTTCTTTCACAATTTGTAGTGGCGACGACGTTGGGGGCAAATATTTAAATGTCAACTTCCCAAATACCGGGCGACATCGAGATGCTTCGAAGCTTCGAGAAGTAAAAAGGTCTGTTCACAACGTTATGCTCTGGCTCTTATTAATATCTTCAAAGATGTCCGGAATATTTTTTAATGCTGGAGGGTAAATGCCGCATTCTGTGTAACGGACTGGGTCTTTTATTGTCTATCCTTGTAGGTTATAAAATAATTTTTTGGACCCCGATAGGAAAGTTATCTGTCTATCATTAATTTTAAAAAAGTGTTTAGCTGCCTGTTGTTACCTGCAATATATTCGGTATTGTTTTACAAAACCTTCGTGTCTTTACACACTATTGTGCACGGATAGTAAGGTTTTGTAAAACGTTCCATGAAGGTATAGAATTTTGTAAAGTGACAAAACGACCTATGTATATTACAAGAGTACATATCTTGACCTTAGACTGGTATAACAGTGTGCACAGACACTAAGGGAAGACGTAAACGTGTCACGATATTTTCCAGTAATATTGCCGACGCATTTCCCGAACGACAAAATACGGAAGCTAATTTCGTGACGTTACACTAATTGTGTATTTGTCTTCTAATTGCCGGATCGATAGTTATATAATATGAATATTATAACTAGATTACACTAAATTAGTGAGCATACAAACAATATACTATACCATATAAATTCAGGTATCAATTCAATGACTGCTCGAAGTTGAAATATACATGTTAAATACTTAATGGTGAGTATGCAAATGAAAAAGAAATAATTGTAATGTAGGTCCCTTTTCTTATGCGTACCTCTTTTATATGTAGGTACATATATTAATGTATTTGTCATAATATATTAAATTTGCATGCGTTACAGTGGAAAAAGAGGATGCGCAAAATAGAATAAGAACTATTGTAGTTAAGCATTGTTCTTGCAAATAAAGACATATAATAGTATTACTATTATTAAAAAAAATCAAGCAGAAGCCACTATAGACCATACTGTTACAGTCATAACAGTTACGATTACAAATACCGAGCTCATGGACATCACTAAGAAACAACCCTTAAGTTGCTATGGACAAATGAAAGTTGGTTAACGTTTGTCAATGAATTAGTTATTGAGCGGTGGGCACAATTAAATAATTATTAAATTGCCTGAACTGACCGTTGGTTTAATTGTAATAGATCTGGACACAATCGAGAACATTCTGGAGTAAGGGAGAGGAGAGAATATTCGCAACTTGTTCGAACTAAGTCGGTAAAAACGGTTCCTCAGCTTGTAGATGACTTGGCATCGATCGCTGTTGACAAGGGGCGACAATTTACCTCACTAATCGAAACGCCCTTCCCGCCTCGTCGTGCCTCCTTGCCCTAGCGGCAATCATTTTAACATTAATATTACCGGATGTTTGCTATTTCTATTAATACCGTCGATTCGCTTGACAGTGTTAGGATGATTTATTCGATTGGGCGATATTAATTTGACTGACTATTTTAAACTAACTATTGCATGTTCCTTGAAATCAAATTTCTGAGAATCTGAGCCATAATGTTTTACATTTATAGGTATATTTAGTTCCTTAAAGTTCTAATTATTAATATTCAGTTTTGTACATTATTTAATATTCAGCTTGTACTGTAAAATTCTCATTGGAATCTTTAGAACTGTTCCTGAGAAACCAAATGTTGGATTCACTTTGAATTCACTTTGGTTTCACTTTGAACAAGTGAAGTAATTTTGGTTCACGGCTTGCTCTTTAGTCGGAATAACACCCTTTCGGCTTACTGATTATTATGATTGGCTTATAAATGACAAGTGGAAAAGAACGCTCCAAATGGCTACTGGATATTCATATAGTATATGGCCAACGTGGTAGAGTACATCGTAAAGCTAATTAAATTATAGTCATCATTATGATTACCGTCAATCCTAAGAAAGGATTGAAGAAAATAATAATAATTGATCAAAAGATCTAAAATGAGACAAGTAAAACCTTACTTACATGTCACAAACGTTACATGTTACGATGTTACAACGGTAACATCTTGAATACTATCTTGTCTGATTTAACCACATCACGAGATAGCGAACGTTGAAGTCGCAACACGAAATAATTTGCTCTGTAAATTACAAATTTCCCGTAAAATTATTATTGGTAGCATTTAAATTTTTCCGTCGATTTTTCGATATTTATTTTTAGACGGTTCTGAAAACTTAATCTGTTAATCATAGGAAAGTAATAATGTTTGTACTCAGTCTACTTACATGACTTTCTACTAACTTTTTCTTCTGAACTTCTTCTGAAGAGGATAAATTTATAGAACAACATCGATAGATTTCCAATACGATGTTCCCGATTTTGTTCTAAACGAGCTATCGGTATCGGTAGCAGCTAGGTCTACTGATGTGTTCGTAGATTGGATATTATATACACATTTTTCATTCCTCCGAGGATGGATTAATCGATCGGATCCAATCGGAAGTTTCCAGAAATATTAGAAAACATCTGACATACGGGTACAGCACTAACTTACTGTTGTTATTACCGTCCATCCGCGGCAAAGCAGCGTAACTATCCATCCGCGGCGAAATAACGCACAATAAGCTTCAGATGTTGATAACGCAAGAGAAAAAACGAGTAGAAAGTAGAAAATAAGGCTGTAGAAAATAGGATTGCAGTCAGAAGATATAACCTTTTTGCATTTTACATCAGCTTGGAGTTTACAATAAATTTAAAGTACCCCTGACACTTATGTATATATAAAGCAACGTGATTCTATTTATTTCTAGACCCGTTCCAATCCACAGCTCAGTCGCCGCGCAAACGAAACTCACTTAGCGCTGCAGCTCTTTTCCTAACTTTGCTTCATGCAGCATATTAGCGGTGAACCAGTTGTCTTCTGAAGACGGCTGAATGATTTTAATATTTGACGTAAATTAACTTCTACGTATATAAAGTGCCCTAATAACGTCATGAGTTTAACCACAGCCTGACATGATAACGTGTAATTTTGATAAGCTTTAGTGCTCTTTATGTAGTATTGCTCCACTTCATGATACTTTGTATTTTGGTTGATAGGTATGACCCTGAAATATGGTCCAGCTTGAAGGTTATCAGAGATATGTTTTGTTTAACTTGTATGGATTTGAAAAAATCGTCTTCTGACGCCTTTAGAAACATAGTGAAAGCTAGTCTCTGGTATTTGTAATCAAATTATTCATGGTCCAAATATTTATTACATTTCTTAGCTCCGCAAATATAATATAAAAACAGTGTAACGTTCATTATGTACATCTATCATAATTCCTGCAATGAATTACGCTTTAATCGACAGCGTTAAGAAATATGCAATCTCGCAATCGATCAGCTCACTTGGCAATTAATGCAAAAGCGATAAATCTTCCTGACAACGAACTTTATCAGAAGCTCAACCTGACGCTATTTAAAGAGAGATTCAGAACTAAATAGAGCGAGAATCACAGAGTTAACGCTTTACGTTTGAATATCGTATCTGGCAAACTGTGAGACATTTCGGATTTGAATATTTGCGCCGCATGTTGACATCGGAGTCCATTGAATAGGAAATAAGTTTACATAGCCGTCGGCGGCAAATTATGCAGACAATGTTGTCTTTAAAACTACCCTCCGCCTCTTATCAAAGACCTTCCGAAACCGAACTTTAGAGCTCTGCTGCTGACTTACAGATTGCTTATAAGTGGGTAGTTACAAAAATAATTCTTATTACCATTACCAAAGCAAAGATTTCTAAATTGTTTTCTTCTGAGTTCATTCTAGCTGCTGTGGAATTGGAATATAATTTTAATACAAAACCAATGTATACTACTTCGGCATAGAGTTAGAAGCCGCGTTTTATTAATTATACATAATGTTCTTAATGTGACCTGATGTAGGTAATAAAAATAAAATGATGAATATTTGTATCTATAGTCCATAGAACCACATGATTTTATTTTAAAAGTTAACATGAGACGTAGCAATAATATTGAATTTAAAGGAACTTCAGTATAAATCTCTACAGCCTTTCAAATGCGGAAGTCTTCTATGTTTACATTTCACGACCTGTAGATGGCGTTGGCGCGCGGGTCGGAAATGCTACAACCGACTTATGTTTGCATATTCCGCCTTCATATTTACATTACAACGTCAGAATGTTTTATTGGAGATAACCGCTCCCCGACGCCTGGACTTGGCGGTTAGTCAGACAACTAGTTTAATATCTATAAACGTAAATGAAAATCGGATTTGACGGCGTTGAGCTTTAGAGCGTTTGATTCGATTAAATTGAGAATCTTCACGCAATTTCAAAAACAGCTAGTATTTACTAATGAAAAGTGATATAGAATATTGCCAATGAGAATAAAAAACTATAACTCTTTTTTTTTGTTCTGTGAGCGGTCTTTCGGTCTAGTGGGAGAAAATTTCTTCTAAGACTTTGCTGCTTTATATTATATAGATATTTTTTAATATAAGTTTTAAATAGGTTTGAACGTAATTACCTAAGTCATGTCATACCATGTGTGTTTTGCCATACATTGGGAAAGGAGTATGTCCAGCAGTGGAACGATAAAGGTTGATTTGATGATAATTTAATGTAACATCGCGCCCGTAATCAACCAAATTTTTGTGACCAACAAAATTTTTGTTTTAAATTTTTTTAATAACAGCGCAATATTTCTGGTTCCAGCAGTGTATAATCTGGACAAAAGTTGTTACTACCATCAAAACAAATTTTGGTTATGTTTATCTAAAAGACTGCGGCGTCAAGCACGTGGAAATAAACTGGTGCTTTATACCGTTTGGCTTTAATTGAACAAATGAGGATATTGGCAGACAACGTTACAGTTACAGCGAGGAAAATGCTTATCATCCCAGAAACCCTCTATTCAGGACAGAACATGTTGTTTGTAGCTGATATTTAGGCGTTGTATTTAAACTGCCCTGTCTGATAATTATACCATGAAACAAATATGTTCATTTACATTTCCTTACAAATGCGGGATATCGTGCTTTCGATTTGAAAATATTTTTTATTTAATCACCATCCGGTTCCTAACACGCACGAGTATAGTCGCGTGGTAGTGTATGTATGTGATAAAAACCAATAAAGTAATGTAAAGATAATATTTATCGAAACTTCGCGTCGCGGTAGAGATTACTTCAAATCCCGGGATCCCGCATTTCCAAGACGCTTCCCGCTATTTACATAAGCTGTTTGCCTCCAATTTGTTATTCCACGGAACGTCTTTTCGACGGATTCCCGATCCCTTCAGTTAGTAGGAGCCGCCGTCCGAAGTGAATCTCTTTGAGGCGTCTGTAAAGAAAATATTAATCCATATTGAGGCACTGCCCAGCGTGCAATCTTGGGAAAAAGGTAATATGAAATTAAACCGATCATTTTGTTCGACGAAGTGCTTCGAAGAATATCTCAGAATTCTTTATATACCTACAATTAAATAGTCTATGATGAACAACTGTAATTTATCTTTTCCTGCAAAAAAAATAAATAAATAGACAATTCGGGCCTTGATCACGAAAATGAACAGTGTAGTGCCGGGCTAGGTTAAACTAGACATTAATTTATACAAAAAATGTAAGAGTCAGATAATCGATTACTCTACAAGTCCTAATCAAAGTAGGTGCTTGAATATAATTAGAGTCGACGACTGACGCTTGAGTTTCATTGAACTTTTTTAATTTAATTCTAAATGCCACACTTACCCGTTTAATGTCACTTCTTTAAACAATTACATAGATTATTATTTATCAGTGGAAATTATATGGATTTATTTGGAGTTACTATGTTATATCACATATTATGTACGAGTACAGATATTTTTCCCAAATAATTAATTAAGCTAAAGTTAACATTTATAAAATGATAGGTATTACATGTAACACTACCGGTATAATATTCATATAAATTAGGTTATATTCTTAATTTTAAAATGCAATAAAACACTAACAGGTATAGTACATAACATTACCTAGACATATCCATGTAATAAAAAGCCCAACGTCTTACGCCCTTTATTTAAAGCCCATTATTAAGTTCCGGAAGATATTCTACAATACGGAACAAAACAAGATTATCTCCAGCGCAACAACAACAATACTTACTCCATAATTCGTGCAGTTCTAATGAAACGTATCGAGGCATCCTTAACTTGTCCATTACTTACCATGTACGGTGAACCATGACGCAAGCCATTGTAAACCTTATTCTCTGACGCATAAAGTTCACGTGGCTTTCATTTATGTTTTTAAACAACTGGATACTCCGCTATCGGATACCAAGTATCGCTTGCAACTCACTGCTCCCAACGTAATCTGCGCGGAACGACGTGACTTCTATTCCTACATAATTTACAATACAACAATGCACTTATCATTTCATTGAGTACTAAGTTCTAATGGCGCGCACACAAGACCTTGTAAACCAGCGTTGGATGCTGCATGTATTAGATTCTCGATCAGTGAAACATTCCATGGTAAATCCGTTCCATTTTCTAAAGGCCAGTGTTTCATTCGATTTTAAGTCTTAAGCCAATGCAATAAGGATTTTGATATGTGCCTTGATGAGAAGAGAGTTAGTGTAGGTCGAGTGGTCCATGAGTGAACGTTCGTATAATCTAGAAACAGTTCCATAGTTGTCGAGCGTGTACAGCACTTGTAGGAACAATAACTGGACAATATTGCTACTGTTTTTATTGAAGTTAGGAAACAATACCGCAAGTTAAATTATCGAAGATAACGTTTCGATATCTGTTGTAATAATGCAATTATAACTTAGTTGGATTACTAGGTAGTACATGGTTGAAGCGACGGAGAACTGATGGATAAGCGAGATGAGGCGATATTTGGGGCGGCCTGTACCGAACAGTAGACGTCTGTGAGAGTAAATGATATCAATGAGGAAACAGTATTTGTCATAATCATATCTATTTTGTCTAATGTTTACTTAAAGATGAAGTGCACATTCAATCTGGGCACTTTCGGCACAATTTCACAACTAACAGAAAATGTCTGGATGGAATGTTCAATATATTCCTGCAACTGGCGATTATTCCCTCAAGAATCAACCGCCTTTGGCGTTGCTTAACACTGCAGATCGTTATCAATCTGCGACAGCACTACAAGCTCGCTTGTAACCACTTCATACCACTTACCACGGTCACCACTTGCATGCACTCTACATAGAATTTCCATAAAAATTCTCAGGTAAAAATGTTGAGTATCTTCTGTGAATGATAAATTCAGCGTAGTGGCCGATTACAGCTGACTGCGGCCATTTTGCAGGGAACTGGGGCGCAGATATTGGCGACTATGGAATTCTTTTTTCCTTTACTAGTCGACATTTAGCTACAGATACAAATGATGCAACTGGTGATGCTGTAACCGCACGGAGTGTGCTTATAAGTTACACTTATTTTGCGATGTTCTAAATTCTAATTTCCTAATGTATAAGTGCGAATTGTGGGCTTCGGGTACACATAGAAATATTATTATCGTTATATTATCTTGCTAAGTACCTTAAGGTGCATATAGAGAGCACTGAGCACTAATATTAATGGTACCTGACATAATTCGAAGATTGCTGACTCTTCCAACGGTCAATGTTAGATCTGCTATTCAGCAGCAGTAGTGCTTCCAGCAGTCGGTATTATAAGGTCAAGCTGAGGTGCGTCGTGAATTTTCTGAACATCTGCACCCATTAACATTTTCATTGGTATTCACATATGTATATATGAGCTCTAGTAATCTACTATTTCCATGTGACTAGCGAAGTATTATTGTTAAAAAATGATTAGGACCATCGACGACAAATTAATTAACCTGATTTGATTGTAAACACGGCGCCCCTGTAAAGTAAATGTAATCATAAATTTTATACATATAACGCTAATTAAAACTATTCAAAGCGATTGGCTTTCTGTCTGTGGTGATTTTACGTGATTAAATGCTTTCATCACGAGGTGAATTTTGATAATCCCATTTTTGGATTTTGTTATATATGTAACTAACTCACAAATTTTGTTCAGTATTATAAAAGCGCAAATTCTTTTCAGTTGCGTCCGGCTATAAAAAAGCTGTTTAATATTTCTGCAAATATTAGCTTATATATTTATATTGGCGCTCATCATATTACGTACATTTACAAATAATAAAAGTCCACTAGATCATCCAGTCAATCGCCATGCTAATGAAAACCACTCAAAAACAAATCAACACAAAACAAGAGACGATTTGAGCGAGTGACATCGAAAACATCGTCGCTTAGCTCGTCCAGTACACGAGATAAATCACAAATTGGGCGGAGATCAAAGCGTCGAACGAGCGCTGGCGGAATTATCTGAATCTGTGGAGTCCAATCGCAGTCGACACTTGCGAGTGATAGCGATGGCTAACGAGCCTTCGAAGAGCCGTCGGGGCACTTTGTGAAACATTTCAACAGTTTGTGCGCGTATTTAGATGTCTGATGACAATTAGGTTAATCCTCTTTTTGCTTTGTCTCGATTCTAAATTGATTCATCTCTAAAGTCTGTCTGATCTTGTACTGTTGATATTGACGGATCGCTGCTGTACATTGTAGTGCTTCGAGAAACTGCTATACCTAGATCAAAGTCATAATTCAAATGAAATTTTAGGGTAACGGGCATGACAAATTTTGTTTTATCTATTTTAAAAACAAAATTAATTAGTATTAGCCCTGGACACAAAAAACTTTTGCACGAATTATACAACACTGAGATCATGCTGAACAGTTTTAAAGTTCGTCGCGCAGTGAAAATGTCTGGTACAAACGCGACGGTTATTACCTCCATTGTTCTAAGCGCGATGTTGCCCTCGGTTGTACACAACTGTACCCGTTTGAACCAGTTCACTGTTGTTTCGAATAGATGCTCACTTATTAATTAATTTTAGAATATATACATTCGTACCGTCTATTTAGTAATATATTTTGGCGGGTCCGCGTGTAGAATATTGATAAGCGTGCAAAGCGCATTTCCTTTATGAAAGTATTAACGCATTGCGTTTTGTAAACACGGGACAATTTTGACGTCAAATGTATCCCGGAAGTATAGGTATTTGTTCGAGCGATATTATTAGAGTATGTCCTACTTAATCTACATAATTACAATACTAATAAATAATGATAATAAATTAATAGTATTAACATAAGTGTTTCATTCATCACCTATTCCATGGGACTTAAACGTAACTGGTGGAACGTGAGAGTGTACTACATTCCTCTACCTACCCTTTCGGGGGTTACAGGCGTGATGTTAAGTGGTGTAAGGCCTATACTCCGTTTCCGCCTACTTGCAGGTCCAGTAGCGACCCTCCTTGTCGTGATCGTTAACACTGACATAATTGTTAAGTCGATCGACAGATAAGGAAGAAAGACAGAAGAAGTCCCAAGATGAAAGAGAAAGCAATAATCAACTAGCGCCATCCGGCTTTGGAATGTCACATGATCTAAGTAACACAGTGAGGTCATGAGCGAATGAGACGTGAACTAACACGAACGGGAGGCGCTAGAGACGATTGGAAGTACAAGTTTGAGGCGTATTATTATTATCACCGAAGTTTCCGTACAAGTTTTATGAGACTGTTTGTTTCGCACTCGCGCAGTACTGAACTTTACAACAACAATACTTCGACACGTTCGTAGGATGAGTATTATGTGACATGAAACTTATTATACATCGATATCGATATCAAAATCATCATCAGTTTATCTACTGTTGGACATAGGCCTCCTCTAATGAGCATCATCATGATAACTGAAAATCTGTGAGATTATGAACAAAGTCCCTCTTATGAACAGGCACAAACAAAATTATATATATTGACTATCTTTATCCTATACAATGCTAATTTTGATGGATGCCGGTGCCAAAGAAGACCAAGTCTTACTTATCTTGAATCATTAGATAAGATACTGGATTATGTAGAAGTGAGAACTATTCAGTTGATGTTATATCTTAATGAAAATATCTACGCAAAGTGGTCAACATTTGCTATAAATTATACGTAAGCCTTATCATAATATATCTACTTAGGCTACTATCGTTTAGGATAACTTAAGTCAGTAATGATATTTATCTCTAAAAATATCTAAGAGCGTATGAAATACACAATTTTTATGTCTTAATTAAGACCCGAATCACTGTCTGACACAAATTACTCAGTAAACTATTAAAAAGATTTAATTACACGACATGTTTCAACACTTCGCTCACAAAGCTTTGCAAACTCCCTTTTACTGTGCTTTTACGATTCCTCGTCTGGTCTTACGCGCAGAGCTCATATCTAATAGAAATACCTTTGATTAAATATATATCAATTATTAAATTAATACAATAAAGGAGTATCTAAACCTGTGCAGACCATTGTGCAACTAACTTCTGTGCTTCACTTCAGCTACAGAAGTATTGTCTCTGTGCGTGGGTCCACAAACCATTCTCAGTTTTGTTCTGTGGTTTGAAGAAGAAAATAGTCATGTCATAGATATGAGGTATTCCATCGTAATTTTAAATCAGGTAAGCACCTTTGGCAATGTTTAAGTATAATTTTAAATCTATTAAAATCAAAAGATGTGTAGGTATAGGTACGTGTGTGTCTCTTGATGTTCAATAGCGTTCATGTTTTTGATATTTATTTAATAGAGTACGATATTTAAACTCGCCTTAATTTTTATTATCTAGTATTAATAATTAATTGCTTTTTTTTCTGAAAAAGTGTTTTTAAAGCGGTGCTATGAGAAAACATATATGTACCTACAGTATATGGTACATTCCTACCATGTACCGACCATGTGTTCAATAAATATTACAGAAAGCAGGCAAAATATTATTTTTTAAAGTATAAAATGAAAAGTTGATTAATATGTCTAGTGTCAAGTACCTACATTATGTCACTGTGTCTCCGCTGCTATCAGTGGGACCTTATGATGGATGAAGGATCTCGTATATGTCCGAAACCTAGTCGGGCCGCCCAAAAAATGCGTACGTGAGTTAAGCTGGTACATAATTACATAATTATTGGTACATTACTTCTGTAATGTTTACATTCAATTGTGACTTGTTGTTAAATAAATAATTATATATTGTGTAAGACATTTCTGCTAGAACTTGACCTCTCTGGTCGGAGCTTGCAGAGCCTTACCATGAAGTGGTTTTCACGATTGTCGGTTCCATTCGTAATGCCGCGAAGTACTCGTAAAATGCTAAACTAATAAAATGTAGGCGACAATTTTTTCCCCTAAACGGATTTTTACGCGTATGGTTAGCGAATGGTTCCTCGCTAACTTTTTATATATTTGTTTCTGCTTACAAATGTTTTAACCGATTTAAATATAGCGGTCTTCATATCTTTCCGAATCGTATTAAAGGGAACGGTGTGAAGGGTTACTGCTTCCGTACAGGCAAACATTGGCATTGTTAATAATAAATAATAATAATAAATTTATTTTCCACACAATACGATATACATAGTACAATGCGCATTTATCATACCAATATAGGTGTCTAGGGTATATAAACCAAGATATAACGTTGAAGTAGTACCAATTCAAAGACTAGACTTTTTTGGCTGCTCTAGATAAAAAAAAAACTCAAAGATATTTACCACCGGTTTCAAATTTACAAGAGATTTTTTTTTATTGTAAAATTGTCCCGTGTTGACTATGCAACATTTGTTATAGGGCGTATTGCTAAGCGTTTGTTCGAAAAATAAATTTACATGTGAACACGTTTTCAGCACTAATATTTTTATTGTTCAATTTGTTCTGGTATTTGCTTACTGTCGGACATCATTTTGGAATATTTATAGATTTCTATGGCTCTTATACATGTGTTAGTTTTAGATTATTTTCAAGTCAGATTTTTTAAACGGTATTATTATTAAAATTATTGTCACAGACTATCGATATAATAATAATTATGAATTTAGATATTCTTAGATAATATACTCTGATTACAAATCAGTTAAAACCTGTGCTGTAGTAAACACATAAATGATAAACTAAACATTAAATGACAAAAATTCCGACATTCTCCCCGATTTGTGCAAAACCCGTCCAACACAAAGATATTGGATAAAATTCTGTTATCTTTTAAAATTCCCACTGTTTAAAGTTTGCAATACATTTTAAAATATTTCAGAAAGGAATTCCGCAATACCGAACTGCGTCTGAAAACAGTTTGAATGCCAAAATCATAAACGTAGCAATTTGTAGCCGTGAGGACTGGCTGGCAGTGGACTGGGCGAGCACGCGGGTTAGTTAGACGCACGAGAGCACTCCGCGCCGCACTTCCACTTGAGCTATGAAACGTGCAATTCTTCGGAGCGTGTAACGAATGTATTTAAGATTTATGCTCATATTACATTTCAGAGCCTTACCGCTCTAACTGCACCATGTAATGCGTTTCTGAAATGTCTTGCAGCCGATTCAAAATACGAATTTATTGTTACAACATGAGTGATATTATGGAACAAAATAAAATGTAATTAAAAATTATAAAAACGTAATACCACGCCTGTAATCCCCGAAGGGGTAGACAGAGGAGTGTAGTACACTCCCACGTTTCACCAGTTAGGTTTAAGTCCTATGAAATAGGTGGTGAGCCTATTGCTATACACCGAGCACAATTCCAGACTCCGAGTCACTACTACAAATTCTAAATTAGAATATTAAAAATTATACATATGATAATTAATTAAAAAAGTCATTAAATTGTTACATGCGGTGATTAGACGTCACATTTTTTATATAACACGCATGGCCTTATATGTTCTAGCGCTGACCGGTCATAAATGAGGTCACAAAGGGTTAAAATTGACGCATATTTACCAGTACTGGTATTTAGTTGGCCTCTTAAACGCTACATTAAGTATAGCGCAAACTACTAGGCACGTGCTTGAATACATTATTGTTCTTTTGTTGAGTGCACCCTGTGCATACTTTTTAATCCCATACTCGAATGAGTTAAGAACTTTTTTATGAAAAAGACGAATGTATGATTTACTTAATTTACTTGCAGCCATCAGCCATAGAAAATACAGAAGTGAAATAAATACAAACTCCTTTTATTAGATTCCCGTAAATAATGAGTCCAATTAATGTTTTATAAAAAATAATTATCAAAATATTGTTATTCTTGCGAGCAGTGAATATCTTTTACTTCTCTAACGCACGATACTCATTACGAACGAATTATTTCAAATCAATGTCAGTAATAATGGAATTAGATTTGAAAATATAGCATACTTACTTATAGTTATTTCAAAATTTGCGACGCTGTACTCGAGTAGTTTTTTAAAATGTCCGTTAAAACAAATGTAAGACTGATTCTTTTTTTTAACGATAAATTGTGAATTCTGTGTGTAGAAAAAATTACGTCCGAACAAAATAATTTATTTTCAGGTCTTGGACAAATGTCATTAATAATACTTTTGACGGACGACTAGACGCTTCGTTTATTAACACGGAGACAATGGCCTCACCTTTGTTTTGTTCCGTTAATGTTCAAATTTAAATTATTTCGCTGCGCAACACTTAAACATTAAAAACAAAAGCATTGCTTCGTCAACATTTTTCTACAGACCTCAATCTCCAGAAACACGTCGAGAAAATTGAAATCGCTCAAATGTCAAAAGAAGCGGGTCTTTTCACGACATTCTCGTTAGACTGACCTACTGGGGAATTGCATTCATTGAGTTCACTGCCCCTTACTTTCAACCCCCGAATGTCGTCCACGGCAGTTAATGCTCACCCGTCATACCAATCTCGCCTTTACGACTTTATTCACTGACAGCTCTCACGCTATTTAATTTAAAATCAACCTTAGCACTCTCATAACGCAGTCTAATTTCATTTGCAGAATTTTGCAAAGCAATCGGATAAATATATTAAACGGCGACAATGAAATTTCTACTTTAACATGTCAATTATAGAGTGGATTTTACTTTATCGACGATTTGGACCAAGTTTTGATATAATTAGCGAAGACAAGCTGTGAAGTCGGTCGGCTAGTTGCGTGACATGTAGTGCTGTCAAATGATGTTAAAAGGTGTTTCCCTCAGTCGTAGATAGTTGACCAAATATTGAATGAATACTAGATGCTTACATACATATTATATGTACATATATTTTAGGATTTCATCATTTCTTTTCGTAATTTTACTATTTCTTTTCGTAATTTTAATATTTCTTCTCGTAATTTTCATAATTTTAATTTTTTAACTTACCGATATTTAGACAACATTGTTTAAACAATCTGGTAAATTACATAGAAAGTATTTTTATCATTTTATTTCCTAGAACTGACTTCCAGCACAAGCATAGGTAATCCAGCAGAATGAATGATATCACTCATTACCATGTGCACTCAGCTAATAATCCCCATTTAAAACGATACATTTTTTTTATAATCCCAAACACCTTAACATACTAAATAATTTATTTAACATATCTTCTAACAATGTTATTGGGTAACTCAACACGTTTTACGATCGAGTCTCGTCTATTGACCTTGTGTTGTTTTCAGCGAATCCGGCGGCATCGCGCGCGGGGTCTCAGAGGAATACAAATCACCGACTGGTCCCGGGATAGATAGATTCTCTTAACTAATCAGAACGACGTTTTAATGCATTTAAACTCTCGCCACGGCCCGGGCGTGCGCCGCTAATACAATTACCGGCGTCGTGTTTGTGTATTCATTAGCTTTAGTCACTAAACGTATACGAGTTCCAGGAAATTATTTGTCGTTTGTACATATACCTATGTGTATGTGATTTGTAATAATTGTATGCGTCAATTCATATAACAGTTTTAAAATTGGTAAACGTCCTGAAAATTTATTAGTTTTATATGTGTACTATATTTCTCTGTTGGGGTAGACAAGGAGTGTAGTACATGTTCACGATTCACCAGTTACGAATAATTTATAACTTGCTAAATGTGTCGTTATATTAAAAACAGAGGTTAGCAGAACATCCAGTTGATGTCTATACAAACATATATCCCTTACCTGCATCTCTTTCTTTCAGTTTTCAAACGTTACGAAATATTATATTATATAAAGTATAGCATTATAACAAATTGAATAAATTTAAAACTAGCGCGCGCTTCTCCTACTTCGTGTTACACATATCCGTCCCATTCCCGATATTGCCTTCACTAAACCATAGATATATTATGTATAGAGTAGGGAACACATACGGTTGCCTGTAAGGGGCAACTTTCGACGGTTAGAAAGAGAGAAACAATCGCGATACCCTATTTCTCTCTATCTCAGCACTGACGCATGACTCAAGCTAGTGCTACCTGTGCGTGCGCGAGTAAAAAGAGAAGTAGCCTCATTTGCTTTCTCTTTTTTTTCGATGGACACATTATAGGCTGGCTCTTCTATTCTACAAATAAAATCTCCATGCACTACACCCAACATTCAGAAATGGGATAAAGAGAAAAAAAATTGTTAAGAAATAAATTTGACATGAATAGAGGCTTTTTATTATTGTTGGCAACATTTTCAATTTTGTAAACATTATATTAAAATATATGGATCATTCTACAATATAAGGTCTTTTGATTTTCAATACATCACTTCGGTTTTGCGATGCTTTTGTGCACACTAGAGCTTTGCGAGAAGTAGTACTAATAAATCGTTAGGATTGACCATAATGGTAACATAATATCACGCCTGTATTTACTTCAAGAGGTACCCAAAAGAAATGTTAGTAACTCCCACGTCAAATTTCAAGAGTACCATACGTCTAACAAGGGAAAAGCTTCAGTAGCATTCCAGATGATGCAAATGTTTATAGTGCTTTTACCTAAGGCTGTAGGCTCTCGGTTTTCCTTTTTTAAATTGTATCCAATTTACGTAAGAGCAGATTATGCTGTTTTACCTTATGGAAAATTTCCACAGACAAATATTCCGAAGTGGGTTCTACCTATTTCCTTATCCACAGCTCGGTACGGCTTTGCTTCCCCAATTCGGAAATTCCTTTCACGGCAACCTAACAAAGATACAGTGTGTTAGCCAATACCTCTTGAAAAAAAATTACAGATGTCTTGAGGTCTCCAATATGGCTTGACTCTAGTTAGTCTTATAAGTGTATAACAACCAACAAAGAATATTTGAACACAACAATCATGAATATTTCTAATAATACGAGTACTTGCTAACACCGAGCCTGATGGCACCGGGCAACATCATTTTTCAAATTATTTACGATCGTGCTGAGTACCGAATGCTCTAAAAAAAGTCCATTTTCGAAGATGACAAAACCGAAATTTCCTTGTCAGGTGGAGAAATATAAGAAATATAGCCGATATAGATGTGAACATAAATATTAACTGACAGGTAACAGGAAATAAGTTGAGAATGACGCTCTAAAAGCCTTTCGTCCATCAGATAAAAGATAAAGTGATTAATGAGCAAATGTCTGTAGTAAATGGGACGGTAGTTCGCTTTTAGGCAAAAGTGTATCGCTATTAAATCCATTGTTCACAATACAAATACTAACGATAGTAGTGAAAAAAAATATTTTTTAAAATGCAATGTAAACTCATTTAACATAGTATTTATATTTTGGGGTTCTTTTCTTCTAAAAAGTTAACGTTTTAAAATAACTTGTCCGGATAATTTATATTAATATACATATAATTATAATCAACAGAAAGTAATAATAGTAATAGTAAACTTTACTCTGATTAACCAAATTTAGTCGGCTATGGCCAGTACGTTTTTTTATGTACATATATTGGAGATACTTAATTTTTTAAAATAATAATTGATCAGAACGCTGATGTAATAAATTTTCACTTTTTGTCATTCATAAACAAGATTGTATCTGTTGTCGGACCCTACGTTTTACAGTGGACGCGAGCCGAATACCAGAATGTAACATTTATAGGTACGGACTACTTTTATAACTTGTTTTGTGTTCCAATAATATAGATTATACAAATACTAACGGTCAATGTTCAGAACTTATTGAGATAATGGTAAAAGTTGGGACTTCTTGAAATTTTAAACTAAGATGAAAGTACTTCCAATTCTGAAACATTTCAGATCCAACGGAAACTCTTAATCGGTTGACTTGTGAAGTTGAGCACTTAAACCTTGTTTAATTATTTTTTTTTGTTTTAAAGCCGCCTGTTGATATTTTTAAAGTGTATGTTACGACGCATTTGAAAAGAGCAGAGAAATTCTGGAAATACGAGAGATAACCGTGCCATAACAAAACAGAAGAGAATTCTGTTTAATATTTGGTGTCAGTCTCGAAGAGTTTTCAAAATATCATTGTTTCACTTTCTTACAGTTAATGAAACGGACGGCTCCCGGGCGTCCCACTCATCACTATCAGCTGTGGTCCGGAGGCGCGGGCTGTCGTAATGGGCTTTGTTGTCCGTTACCTTATCTGTACAGTGTTCCCGTGTTGTTTTAATAACATTAATAATAAGCTCGCCTTTTTTGTTTATCTCGAAATACGGTTCGTCCTTCGGAGTCCAATTGGTATCGTCTTTTGTTTTGCATCACTCATAAACAGAATTATTACATGCGACATTTTTCTTTACAGTTGTGTTTTGTTCAGTATATCTTACAGGTTGACGTATCCCCGGCCTGATCATCCGCTTCTCTTCTTAAATTGCTTCCAAACGACCTGCACAAGTCTTAACAGCCTTAAACAGAAAAATCGTGATATAAAATGAGAATAAATTATGAAAATTTCTGTGCAAAAAAATAAGGACTCCAGGAGGAATAACTTTAAAAGACGATCATTTTATGACCGATCCGTTGTTTAGTGTTTCTATAAAAAATGTTCGTGTCAACAGAAAATGGAACTTGAAAATTGGAAATTTTGTTTCAGGTGCTCGTGCGTACACTACTTACAATGTGAATTTCCACAAATTTCGCTGTAAAGCTGAACCGGGCGGCTCGCTGTGAAAATTAAATAGCTTGATTAATTTCGATTGAAGCTTATTGTACCTATATCAATAACTCGAGATACCGTCGCTTCGTTGGTAAAACTATATACTCTCTATTAATTGGTCACATTGGTCACCACACAAACAGTTTTGGGTTTGTATTTCCGTGTACTTTTATCAAATTACCAAACGTGAGGAAATTTCTTTGCTCATAATTCACACCTTAAGTTACGTTACGTTTCATTTCTGGTATTCCACATGCTGATGACAAGAAATTAAAAATACTCGCCATAACACCTGGCTAATCGCTTAGTGCCCGTCTTGGGAAGAAATGAGTCTCTACTCTTCGCGTAAAGAAGAGTCCATAACACGGTACATTTTATGTTTTAGTAATTTACCCAGTTCCAAGTGGTCAAAGTGACAAGCACTATTACCAGTCAAAGCATCGCCCACGGAAGACAGGATCATCAAAAATTTTTGCTCATGTATGTTAGATCGACTAAAGGTTGTTATCACTTGGTCGAATTACAAAATAATGTTCAGAAATTCATAGAACCATATTCATGTGGAACGCCATGCATACTTGAACTTATAAATATTTAAGACAACTATTCGAATGAGAATGTCCTATGAATAATTTAACTTAAAAAATGAAACGTTTGTATTCGGGTGAGAGTCGAAGCTCTCCATACATTTGTGAAAATGTTCAATTTGTTGATATGTATGTGTTAAAGACACCATTTATAGATAAATAGAAACACATTTTTTTTTATTATAAAGACATTCAGTGTTTCATTATTTGTAGTTCATCTATCTAAATATCCACAATGGACATGTAGTAGTCTGCAGAGACTCTATCTCCTACTGAGTAGGTAGCACCGTTGAAAGGGAATCGTATTATCGTCGTATCGCATGTCGTATGGTCATATATGTAGAGACTCGTGTTCCAATCGTTCCACTCGTGTTGAACAAGTGGGCTAGGTTAATCAGTTTTATAAAAGCCGTGTAATTATCTTACTTTCGTTTAACTACAACTCACTGAATTGCGGGACAACTTCCATTTGCTATTTATTTGAATTAAATATCTACAAATACCGCATTTATTAATGGTCCTTAATGTTATAAAAGAGCGTTTCCTGCAGGTTTTCCTGGCCTACTTTTGTTGGGCTGTCTCGAATGTCAAATTACACTATTTTTATTCGCTGCTCAGAGAGCTCTCAGGACGCCATTTACGTGTCATTCTATGTTACCTGTCCGTTGTTATTCATGTCCATATTTATATCTCCGTCCTTCGTAACGACCGGAGTATTCGATGGAACATATTCGCGTTGTCATTGTAATCGTAGGTCATTGTTGTTGTGTTTTCGATATAACATTTCTACAAAAAAGGGTCTCTTTGCTATGAAACGTTTCGTGAGTATCTTTACAAGATTAAATTTTTGGCTGGCTTAAATCGCAATTTTTTTCGGGATAGACGAGACGGTGGGATAAGAAGTTCTAAAGAACTCAATCTAAAGATAAATTAAATTTTTTGGATTATATTTGGCAATACGGCCACGTGGTGATATTCAATGGGGGCTACAATTTTATCATTTAATTATTAGTATCTTACTGCTATAAAACCGATCATTACTTTTGTAATAAAAATAGACAAGCGAAAGAAAATAAAAGATTACAAATTTTGTTATATGTATCTAATTTAGGTAACTCAGTAGATAACGTTTTAGAATACAGAACTACTTTAACACAAAATACCATCAATTTTCTTAGAAAAGGATACTTTAAGTTTTCGATCAACAACCGAGAAAGTTACTGTTGTATCAAATAACATTACACCAATTCTATTACAACCTTCATTTCCTAACCAAAAGCCGCTTAAGTCGAAAGCGCGTCGTTGAGGCGTAATTTAAATTAGTTCCCGTTGAACTATACACCGCTACGCTTCCATTTGTATTCCCTCAGGACCTTGTCTGTCTTATATAAAGCGGTTGAATCGTTTGTGTACGCGAAACTATTTCTTCAACGTCGTCGCAAAGCCTGACATGCTGACTGACGGCCCTGATATACTGACTGTTGTAGTGATCACTGACTGACCCTGACACGTGAACTAGGGATGGCGGTAATACATAATTATCAATTAAGATCATATACATATTTGCATCATAAGATCATAACACAGTTATCTGAACCAAAACTAGCCATTCTTCATGGTAATTGGACAGTTGATAAATTACATAAAGTACACGTGTATAAAACTCTAAATGTATAGTTACATAGATAGTTATAAATCTAGACATAGGCTAAGTAGGCCTACTCATAATCGTTACACAACCATCGAACCCAGAACTCTTCGACACAGCAATTAAGTTCGCTAACTCACTTAAATATGTATATGAAAAGTAATCAAATATATTAATTGTATCGTAAGTCATTTTAAAACTATAGCAAAGATATCGCATAGAAGAACTGAGTTTTTGCGATTGGAGTTTATTAAACGGAAGTGCGTACTTTAATTTGACAGACAATGGCGATGAAACTGCTGTGATTTAAGTTTGAATAAAGTTTTCGAATCCATATTCAATGATTTTTGTGGTATTTAAAGCATTTTAAGCCAGTTAATAAGAGATGCGCGGTGCGTGCGGAGATGTTCTACAAAACGTGACATTACGATTGTAATCGCCTAAAGGGTAGACAGAGAAGTGTCGTACATTCCCACCTTTCACCAGTTACGTTTCCGTTCCAATATAGGATAGGTGGTGAGCCTATTGCCACTGGGCAGTCTGTACTGAAGGAAAACAGCGTGAGTTACTTATACACCGTATATATTACATATTATTATTACTTTGGTAATTGTAACTGACAATATAACTATGAAACTATACTAGATATTGGACATAATCTAAATAAATGCTCTAACCGCTGTTAAATGATTTATTGCGGGTATCTCTTGGAATCAACAAAAATAGAATCTGGTCTTCCAAACACTGGCTACAACAAAACCTTTTCGTGGAAATACCTATACACATAACTGAAGCATTGATATATATAGACTTGTACTGATATTTGGTGTCGTGAGAAAGAGAATAATCTCGTCTACTCAGTAAATTGGAACTGAGTGTTCCCTAATAAAGCGTTAGTCGAAAGCCTGTTTGTACAACGTTAGACTCCTTTAGGATATTTTTGGTTTGTACAAAGTTATGAATATAAGCTTTTGAGTATGAGGCAGTACAAAAGAATAATCTCTCGCAGATGAACTTTAGTCCGGGATAAAAGATGTCTCCCTTTATTGATGTCGCCCATTGAAGATTATGACTTCACTTAAGTTTTAAGTGCCGTTTCTGAGAAGGCATTTCAGTGTTAAGTTTCATGGAATATTTCTGTAACGGAGTTATTTAGAAATCTAATTTATCGTTTCTTATAATAAAGACTTTTTGTTCGTATCAACTTAACCATTTACGTGCAATGACATAATGTCTTTAAACAACCAAATTTTTGTTCAGAATTATTTTAAAGCCAGTAAGGTGATATGGTTACATATTGTTGTCCTTGGACTTATTATGTGCGAAACTTTTAGAACTCATTGACAACTGAAAGCCCAATCCGTCATCTGCCATATAATCCCTGGTGAAGCTTTCCGCGTTGACAAATTACAACTCGCGGGATTTTCTATTTGGCAACTCATCGGCTTCGATCCCACGAACCTTGAAAGATGATTTTTGCGCTTCGCGATACGGGACACATTTTTATGAGCACTATGACCTGGTGTACTCCTTCCCAATAGATATTTGTGGAGATGGTGGTAAACTATATTATACTAACAAGAAGTAGCTTCTAACAAGGCTATCCGAACAGTCGTCTGTAATTAGGTTAAAAGGAAAAAAGTATGAAACGACGAGTCCAGCATTCGCTCTTGTATCTTGACCTTTGAAACTTCTTGACTTGACTGGAACATTTTGTAACCATCCGAGACGAATTCTACTTAGCTTTAAATGTACAATATCCATCCACCGCTTCTAAATAATAAATTTAAAGCTAAACGATAATTGAACTTAAACTAATAACATTACGGCCATAACTTTTTATGTCAACATACTATAAATACTATGTTGAATGTACTTTGATGAAATATTTCGTAGAATTTTTAATCCGTACCAATGTTGTCAATATCTTATTTTTAACATCGCATTGTTTGTGAAATTATAAATCAAAATTATTATACACTTACTAATAATGTATGCAGATGATACATTGATTGGATTTTAAAATCGAA
The DNA here is from genome assembly GCA_018244795.1 of Parelbella ahira ahira. Taxonomy (NCBI): domain Eukaryota; kingdom Metazoa; phylum Arthropoda; class Insecta; order Lepidoptera; family Hesperiidae; genus Parelbella; species Parelbella ahira. The sequence goes on from DWME01001272.1 coordinate 23,072, forward strand.
TTACATTCAAGAGCTTTTATTTGTAGATCTGGTTAGAGACGTAATCTTTCTACAACGAATTTAATTCATATTGGAAGTTAACAGGAATTTTTTATCCATATCATTGTATGGCACAGCGGGTCAATACAAAATATACAGTGACTCAATTGATAATAAGACTTCTAAGATTTGTATTCATACATTTGATGAACTGGCACTTTGACTAAGTGCTAAGATAAATTACAGAACTTCCGATCGCGCTATCCTTCGGGAATGGTCATGAAGACCTAACTTATTGCTTCCTACTGGATATAGCAGTTCAAAATATGCTATAAAATAAGCAGCTTTAAATTTTACATCCGATGGCAAAAATATGAGACATGGGAATGTCAATAAAAATAAGACCGTTGTAAATTCATAAGACAACAGTGTGTGTGCAGATGTCTGGCAACTTTATATTTGAAAGTTGCTAAAAAAAATTGTGCTATATAGCTTTTGTTTTTTGAATAAATACATTTTGTAAAAATAAAACGAAGTTTAAATACACGTAAGTACCCTATACCATTTATCGTATTGTTCTCTTATCATTAAGTACAATCGATAATTCGTATATATTAAGTTTTAAAATTCTTGAGGTACTTCATTCATGAAGTATAAATAGTTCGGGCGTGTTAGACTGCTCAAGAAAAAATAAACTAAATTCAAGATGTTGATTTCATATGGAAACGTTCAAACTATGGTGCACTTGTATTGTTTTCTGTCGCTGACTTACGTACTCGTATGTGCGTAACGTACATAACAAATATTGGAACGGAATCCATACATCGCGTTCGGTGAGCCAGGCGTGACGTCACAAGTCAGGTGAGTTTAAAGTCTCTTTTATGAACACAGCGTTTCGCTGCAATGTTTTTATTCAAACAAAAAGTTGAAATGAAAGTAAGTATCAAAAAGTAGTTATAAAATATTATTTATGTACTCTGTAATATGCTACATTATTATGTCGATAATCTGCTGATGATTAATTATTTGCCAAAGGCTTATAATAATAATATCCTGGTAAGGCTGATAATAATCAATTGTATAAAAACCCTAGTTCAAGAAAGCCGGTCAAAGTACATATGTCCAAGAGACATATGTCCAATTGTGAGATACTAAGAGTATGCGGTATGTATCTAAAAGCAAGAAGGTCACAACGCAAGAATAAGCAATTCCATTTTCTTCTTTTTTCCGACTTTTTATATCATTCCACTATTGGAATACAGGTCTCCTCTCAGAATGAGAGCAATGAGGCTATTTTCTTCTATCCAATATACTATGTATAAACTCCGTTGGCATAAAGAGGATGACACTTTAGCGCATCGAATATTGGACCCATCAGATCGTCCTCGTTCCTTATTCACAGTAAGAGAGACATGTTCGTAGACTCATTAAGGACTATCTATTGTAATTGTCCGTAACCGAGGCCACGTGTTATTACCGAGCCCATTTATTTGCATAATAATTTACATTAAAATATTAACGTCGCTCCTCTGTGATTAATTGACAATTTACATAACTGTCAAATTGAATAATGCGGGGAATATGTTACAGCTCGTTATAATATTGTATTGTATACGATTAAATACGCTGATTGTGTTATGTGTATGCAGATATGGAGTTGTTGAATTTGGCAGCATCGTTCGTCCAGAATTACGCATAGCCACATTCTTCTTACCTTTGTAATAGTTACTACATAGTTTTATAATATTATATATCTAGTAAAGGCTAAGATGTGTTGTACATTCAGCCGTTTCACTAGTTACCTTTACGTTCCACTACGGGATTGGTGGTGAGCCTATTGCCATACATCGGACACGGATCCGGGCTCCGAGCCGCTACTAGAAATTTTTTCAAGAAAATCCAACTTAGAATAATCCGATAGTACTCTACCTGAGGTTTGAACCCGGGACCTCTTGATTAGCAGTCGCTTGCAACCACTCGACCAACGAGACAGTCGTGGCATAATATCAACGAGACAGTTGTATGATATTATTACGATCCTATAAAAAGATATGCTCATTTCTGGCTCTGTGGTATAAAGAAAAACAGGACAACTAATAAGTCATCTTGATTGATAAACGACGTACGTTGTAACACAAAAAGGACCGCACTGGATGTTGTCGCAAACGGAATGAAATTTCCTGTGGCCGCCAAGTGAGACGGATAGCTTCTGTCAATCCCTGAACATCACACGCGGTCAGGTCTTGCGAGGGTGACAAATTTATGTAAGCTCTTCCGTTCCGGTAATATTTTAACCATTCCTTTTTGTATTAGCTTAACGTCATATTACGTTATGGAATTAAGAAGGTTGTAACAAGACTTAAAAATGTTCAACAAATTTAATATATATATAGGTATAATATATGTATAATATATGTACTTATATATACTGACTATTAAGGAGTTTTAACGAATTGTACGAAATGTATGATGGTACTTGTAAGCCTTTAATAACAAAGCTTGTACAAATAATATAATCTATTCTAAATTAAAATTTATGATATTACGTAAATAAAGGGTTTTTTTTTAATTTAATTGATAATAACCCACAATATTGGCATTATAGTTGTGGCGCTCAGTGTATATCTTCACAAGCTTTTCTTAACCGACAACTCGTGGCATTATGTACCTTCGACATTTGTATATTTGGACTGTAAATTAAGAAAAGAAAAATAAATAAACAAGTAA
>DWME01001273.1:0-25776 GCA_018244795.1 Parelbella ahira ahira
CAAACATACAATTACAATTTAATATGTACGAAAAACACGTAACAGTGTAAATAATAGTCAATAATAAGAAAATCATATTTTATTCACATTATTTATAACACCCAAAAAAGACGAACGAATATTTTCGGCCGATATTAAAACAAACAAGAGCGTAAAGAGAATATACGCGGTTTTTAAATCATTCAGGCGAAGTTATTATTATTGCGATGCGAATTTTACAGACGACAGGGTTTGTTCTGCGCTGAGAGATAAATTCGCTTTTTTGGTAAGCGTTTAATTAAAACAACCGTCTGAATGCACAAATAGCGTTATTAAGAACAGAAATAAAATAACGTTTCGTTAAGGCAACGAACGCAAAATGAAATGAACAAATCATTTTATGTGTAAGTGAAAACGTTCTGACGCCTGTGTTAAGTGTCACCTCTGTTGAAAGTTATTATTTTAACTTTGAAATATTAATATTCACACGAATACTCTTTCAAGTCAACTCGATATGGCATATACTGAAATGTAGTATTCCATGAGTCTTGTTTCTCTTATTACTCTCACCATACTTATACCACGAGTACTTTTACAATGACAACTATATATTTAAGATTTTTATCAATATTACACAAAAATATTTTAAATATTTACTCTATATCTATTATAAAAGTTCTTTAAAAGATCTAAAATTTTCACCACATTTTTAACATTTGCTTTAAAATTGAAACAACTCGTGCCATTTCTGTGATTTGACTCGTATCGTTACTTTCGAAATAAAAATGCACCTGGGAAATGTTTAATGTAGTCCGCGAAACTTCTGATATAAAATTTCTAAATGAAAGTGTAAGAGCGAGACGTCCCGATAGACGTACAAATGTGCACTTAAGGGACGCTATTTTGAAAATTGTTTTAGTTCCATGTGTACAGGGATTACCACTGACTCATGTTATGGTCATATGAGAGCTGCTCTTAATTCGACGTCGTAATTTGTTGGGAGGGGGGAGTCTGGCTTGAAGAAATGTAACTTGTATTTTGTATTCAAATGAGATGAAACGGTAAATCTGCTTCGTTCATGATCGAAATAAAATTACGTTAATGTGATTAATAATGAATCCTTTCAGCTTTTAACTTAGGCACTTTATCTGTTTTCACGAAATTGTCCATAAACTTTGCAACAAAGCTAGAATCCAGTTCCGAAGCTGATCTATCCACGTAATCCCCGTTATTCGATCCCCTTTGTTAAACGTGGTTTACAAAGCTTTTGTCAAGGCAGCAAGTTAAATTAGAGTTTTTAGAAGACAAAGATTGCTCCACTTAAAGGAGAGTACAATGAGCTTATTATTTATTTTCTAATTATAATTATTTTATTATGTACCAGTGTACATATTTATGTATATGATCTGAGCTACGTGGAATGACGATATACTCAAACTGGCTGGCAATGGTTGGATGCGAAGAGCTGAAGATCAAGCTCAGAGGCGTGCCCCTGGAGAGGCCTATGTCCACCAGTGGACGATGACAGGCTGAGTGTGTGTGTGTGTGTGTCCGAGTAGTTAAATATTGTACATATTAAAAGCACGGTAGCATTATACCATAAATTAATTTGTCACCACACCATACCCTGAATGAATTATTTAGATATTGCAAGAGACTAACAATTCGACTTCACAAAAGCATTTGAAATGTAGTAAACTTAAAAAGAGACATGTGTACCATACTTGTTGTTATTGTGTACATATTCTCAAGACTCCCTGAAATGTTTAGAAATTTTATTCATTTATTGTAATCAGTGCTGATTTTTGCGGCAGTAACATAAAAACTCATGGAATAAAACATTTTCTCAGGATTTCTTTGCTTGGCTACTGTATAAAGTGCGGAAATATGGAAATAAGTTCTCAACGGAATAATAATATATCAGTTTTTTGTGTTGTCCAAAAATACTGGGCCTATATTTATAAAGGACATATTCTTAACTTCCATTTACAAATACTTAATTACATACATATTCTATATTGGCTATTCAAAATTTCGTTGAATTAGTAATAAAAAAATATGCTAGCCTTGAATACTTACCATCTGTATTATTCATAAGGGAAAATACACAGTCCATATATACGTATGTACATATAGACTGTGTATTTGGTATGTATAGCTGTTTCCATAACTATTACTCGTACTTAATTTAATAAATGGGGCGTTACATAACGTACCAAGACCCCTAATTCTTTAAAGGGGGGGTTTTCACTATCTGCCAAGTGATCGTCGAGTTAATAATTAGAAATACAAAGTTCGATAACCATGCCCATTTGTCCCACGAAATTATTATTATTACAATATAACGTGTAAACCTGACACCTGGCATATTTAAATACACCTTATACTTCACGTTCGACTTTAATTATTGAACTATGTTAGAGTTAAAACTATATTAAAGTTAACAGAACTTTAAGTTTTTTTTTTATAATAAGCTGATTAAAGGAACAACGAGTAACTATATAAAAGGGAGCCTGAAGGTAATAGATTTAATCAAAATGTTAGGTGGTTCCGATAACCTAAATAACGGTGTAGTGACGTCAATTTAAAGTGTAATAAAAAGAATTCGATCCTCAACCAACCCGTGATAATATGACGCAAAAACAACCAAAAAGAAACCACATACGTATCGCCCTCGGTGATCTAACAGTATTTACCTCAAAGCGCTCGCGTTTACAGAAAATAGAAACAAAAATACTAAATACTGCGGACAGAGGGGCGTATTCGAAAATGGAACGTCAAATTTTTGCTGCAATTTTCATGACTGAATTTTTGAATTCGCACAAAAATTACAGGTTTTATCGCCAGACGCCTTTTACACTCACTTTCATTTGAGGTCAATGCAATGTCATATGGTTTTAAAACACAAACGAGAATAAATATTTATCTACTTACAAATATTACTTTTGTCTGGGAAGCCTGTGTGCGGTCCACATAAAATTTAGACGGTATTTTAATGTTCAATGATAGAAACAATTATAAGGTACATCACAAATAAATTTATCGGGTAAATATGAAAATAAGTAGTTGTAAATAAAATTAACCACGAATGATTGAGCTCATTTTTGTTAAATAACCGGGCTACAAAATATTTATAGGTACTTTTCGAAATTTTAATACACGGTATTGTTAGATATACATAATTATGTAGGTACTTATGAAATGCTAATGGAAAGATGATAAGATAGAAAATTGCCATAGAGCGCGCTGGCTGGCGGCCGGTAATTGATATCTTTGTCATGTCAGCTACAGCCGGCAGTGTCTTGAGTGACGTCGGTCGTGGCAAAGTTTACTTAACAATTGACTTGAAATCTAATTTAGACCGAAGACCATGGGCCCGTCGGCTCGTTGTTCGAAAGGATTACAGAGCTTATTCTGCTCAGACTATTATTCGAAACACCGTCAGTAATTGTCGATTTACTAAGCAAATTGCTTGATATGGAGTTATAGATATATTAGAGATGGATAAAATAATGAAAAAATACTTTGAGCTATATTTAAAGGGCTAATGTCTCTACAATATTCCAAACCATGCTCCGACCATACTAGTAATACCAACATAAGATTAAATATTAAATTTAACTTTATTATTCCAAACTTACTCTACTATGTGTTACAAATAAACCTATGCTCAAAAAATTAATTCGTATATTTAATAAGTTCAATTGAGAATGGATGTGTTTTATTCCGATCTAGTATAAAAGAGCTGTTATTTTTTTTTATAGTATTATGTGGTCGATAGGCGTATCGTAGAATATACTGTATATAAGTTTAAATGTTGGCGAAGTTTTCTAGTATAAATGTACACGTAATAGAATAAGCAATGAGGGACGATGTTGAATTGCCTATCAAAGAACTCCAGACTAAGTTTGTGTGAGCGGCGAGATTACCTCGTTACCAGCGCCCATTAACCTGGTCCACACAAAACAAACCATGTTGCGCTTTGACTTCGGCTTTTGACGACGAAATTGACTTATTTGAATGTTTGCACTTCTAGGCAACAATAGGTCCACATGTCTGGATAAAAGCCCGTCTACATGTCCCGATTTATAAGTACTATAACGCAAAACTTTACCCTTCACACTTGGCGAAATCCTCTATAATTTCATTATTTTTTATGATCATTTCGACTTTAACACGTAGAACGGCCAGACTTACGTTAACGACGAAGAAAATCCAAAAAATGAACAAGAAAAAAATACAAGGATGTGAAGGGAAATAGTGAATAAAATGAATGAATTCACTTATAACCCATTTAAAGTAGGTAGAAAATAATGGCTTTTCTAAAAAAAGACAAAAGAAATCGAAGCTGTCCACGATAGTGAACGGGAAGATATAATGCATGTACACCTACGTAAGAGACGTAACATAATAGGTTTATCTTGGAGAGACTATGAGACTCATTGGATAATGTATTAAAATCTGATTAAGAAGTTTCATGTTTGTATCAGATTATGCTTCTCGTGCATTAATGTACTTTAAACATTACTGAATGCAGGAAATGTTTAATCAATACTTCTTGAGGTAACTGTAAAAATGTTTTTACAACAAAGTAGGTAAATTTTTGCAGATGTGAGAATCCTCCTTATAAATTAAATAATGAATTAAGTTCTTTCTGGTTTGATTGTGATTTTGAGTTCTGATGAGATGAGTGATGAGAAGAACAAACGATTCAATAGGTTGGAAAATAGTTTTGTACCAACTGAAATCAAATTAATTGTTATTACTTTCCATATCACATTATACAGTCAGTAGATATTGGCTGGAAGTGCTGTGCAGTTGAAAATGCTTGTAAAGGCTTCCCCTGAAAATCTATGCGTGTTACTGATCTCTGACAACTATGAAAACACGCTTAATCCTCGTCCGAAATCCTTAGCGTGTCTGTGTAAAAACACAGACGAAAATTTAACTCCTTTGAATAGAATTTATCTGATAAATCTGAAAACCGAGCTGGAATTGGATTAAAAGCAATAAGAGTGCTCAGACGATGGCAATTGTCGAGTTTACTGGAAAAGATTGGCTTTGTTCTCCGTACTCCTTTAACATTCAACGACACACAGAAAATCTTTTTATTTAGCGACAGCCAACGACGTAATGAAGAAAGTTTTAAAAGTATAGAATATTCAAACATTTTGCTGACCAAAGAGACATTTTGAATGGTGATAATTTAACTAGCCCTCTTTAATTTCACATTGATTACGACAAAACAGAAAACTGTTTTCTATTAAATGTTCTTTATTATAACAAATTTTTCTAGATACCTTCGATTTTATTGTAACATTTTAACTCTCAGTTGCGAGCACGGCATTTGGAAAGAATCTACATAAAGAGTGACTCATAACATGACAAAGTGACCCCTTCGTGATTAAATGGGGCGAGGGTCGTGCCTGCCTACTCAGAATTGGGTTTAATAAGATCAGGTGGCACCTTTTCGTAAGCTAAACTGTTATTTAATTGGATATGAATGTTATGACTCAAATGTAGCCGTGAGCGAGCCGGATAGACAGCCCAATCTAAATCGTGAATGATATCTAAGAACATCGCATTCACTAAGCTTACATTAAAAATGCATCTACATTTTAATACTCCAAATATTGATTTTAAAAGGTTTTTTTTAAATCTGTTACCGAAATTGTATAAATTCATTCAACTATTTATTCAGTTGTATGGTTAATAAAAACTTAATTTAAAAATATTATATAATTCGTAGCTAACATTACCGTACTGCATACATTAAGAATCTATAGCAATCTTTAAAGAATAAAAAAAAACTTCGCATGCAAATAAACTAAGGTACTTAAACAAAACATCATATCACTTTGTTTGGTATTTCAAAAGAACAGATGACAGCAGTGAGCCCATTGAAACTATATGAAGTAAATGAAATCAACACTGCACTATTTACACACTCGTGGTTTTATGCGAAGGGTCGGCACAGAGGATATAATGAACTGTACAGCTGTTGCGATTCATAAACGCGTGTTCGGCAGGAAACGTTGTGAAGCCACTCTTTTGACAAATACACGGGCCCGAAAGATTTTCGATGTGATTAAACATCCGGTTTCATCGACAATTAACGCAGGGTTGCTACAATATGTGTTTTTTTTTATTTGAATTTCTGACGTTAAAATATTAAAACATATTTTTCCTTTATATATCTCCCTATTCGGTTACATAAACGTATCATAGATTGAATATGCTGCAAGTGCATTGAATTATTTTTTTATGACAGCCCTAGCTCAATAAAAATGCAGTGTCAAAGTATCTATGGCGGTCCATTTATATCTAGTGATCCACTAACCCGATTTTGATTCGTTTTTGTCTGGTAATTGCTGAATTCTTCCCGCCAGTGAATAGAAGTAGAAATGGGTCACGAAAATGAATACACGTCAATAATTATTGTATTCTTTAAATACCTACACATATTGGTTGCATTGTTTAACGATCTATTTAGCACATGAGAAAGAAAAATAGAAATTTCTTGTGCGTTTAGCACCGAAGGTACATACATAACTTGCATGATCTTTTTATTATCGTTTCTGTGGGAAAACGCTAAAAATGAAACGAGCAACAGCCGGTTAGGCCAGCTGAAGAAAATAGTTTTAAATTTTTTTCAAATATATAAATATATTATGCAATTTTCCGTTCGATATTTTGCAGTACCTTTTAAAATCAGATGCTATGGAAAAGGGAAACGCGGCCATGATTTAAAATCGTATGTGGTCAAGATAATAAAACAATAACAACAAGTCCCCTACAAAATTCTCTGTATACTGTGACGTCACAAAATTAATGTCACATGACAGACTTGCTTCCTGCGGAAATGTAAAGTGATTATTAAAACTCTGTTTTATCATGTGTCAAGTGAGGGGTATTACGGGCAAATACTGAGCGTTCGTTAGTGATCAATACGATGCTTGAGCAAATTATGAGCATCGCAGCTCCTAGTTACTTTTTCAAATATATTGGAGTATCAGCGCTATGGTGCAAAAATAAAAAAATTCTGAACTTCGAAACTGAACAACGTCAATGGTATTATTAAAATAATTTCTACCTAAAGTTGTCAATTTTGATGATAAACATTATGTTCTATCAACTTACCTTTCACTTAATAGGTTTTTATTTAATACACCATTTATAGAAACACATTGCATGTCATCGAAACATTTTTATATTTTGATTGTGAGCTAAAATTTATTCGTTTTCAAATACCACTGAGTATGCTTAAATGTGAGACCGGATTGCAATAATATGAAAAATGCATTTTCCTTAATTGACTCTCCGAATTTTATATGCATATTATAATTTCGACCATGGTGTAATCCTTGAACTATTTGATGACCGATTGTAAATAAAATTAAATTACCATTCTGTATAATGGCTAGATGAAAAAGTTTCCGCAGCACCTGTGGTAACACGTGTGAATCCTTAAAACAGGTACATATAAAAGTTTTATAGCACAAAACCGGTTTACCGGTTGTTTAAATGCTATATTTTTTTTCTGTGAATTTTAATGATTCGAAATTTTTCCCAGTATGTACATGAACAGGTTGTTCATATGAGTCATCATAACATTTGTTAACGGAAAAGAAACAATATCACGGGAACTATCTGTTGTTACGTGTACAATTTCAAGCAATTATACTTTGTGATCTGCTCTATAATGTTGAATGTGTGAACCACTTAATTTAAGGTCCGTTTATATAGTAATTGGTGCAATATACTAACATGGTGTTATTGAAGAAAGTGTTAAAAAGTGAATCATGAATACTTAAATAGTAAGAATTGCTAGTGTTCTCACCGCTTAGATGTTTTTTCCTCGAGTGACGCTCCAATTGACGTGATGGAGAAGACACTTTTGACCTGGTTGAAGTAATGAATGATACACACAAAAGCTGACCGACTTTCTGTGAAAATACAATTGAGTGTACTCTATTAATAATACTTAACTTTTTGGCTCGTGAGAATTGTAAATAACAATTATTATCATTGTTATAGATAACAATAGTAGAGTAAGGGACGTGTGAGCCGCACGTTATTACGGTGGCCCAATTATTATATGTTTGAAATGCTAAAAACGCGCTAGGTAGTGCGCGTGATATGCACGAGTAATAATCGAGTAACTTCACTAATTGAAAATTGATGTGTATAACGAAGTTCGCGCTTTTGACCTAGAAACCGCCACGTTTGTTACCGGAGTTACTTAAGCCGGGGCGGAGTAAATATCATTGCGCTCATCGCCAGTCAGCTAATGTGTGAAATATCTCTAACAAAATGAAACGGTGGTTTCTAAAACATTATAGAATGTTCGATCGTTATAATCGGTTCGTAAGTATCATTTTAATCTTTCGAGAACTTAAAACGAGTTTACTGATCGTATAAACGCGGAAGTAAAATGTGTCTTTCCACCTGTTACGATTTCTAATCAAAACTTAAAAATACAAAATTATGCCAAACCCGCTCATGTTCTTTTTAATTTATTTTGCTGCTTCTAAAAATAATATTTTCTCATGAACAAAGTGTATAGTGTGGGAAGGGGATTATTTATATACCAAATGACTTTAAAAATTGTTTAAAGGGAATAAATAATTAGAACGAACAATAAGTTATTAATTCATATTTTACTTACAGCCATCCTAGCGAATTGTACGTATTCATATATCAGAATTAAGTGGTATAAAATACAGAGATACATTTACATTTTAGATTTCACTTAAGCACGTCCTCATTTCTGAATATGTATTAGGAATTACAAAATTAGCTCTTGCGCAGAATCTATGACATCCGGCTGACACTAAAATAATCATTGTTTTTATATTTGAAGCTCTCTATAGAAAGTAACGCTTCTGTAGAAGAACATTTTCGAGCATAAGAAAGATGCTATGTAAGTATGTCGGCACATTAGTAGTCTTCGGAAGTTCGGTTCGCAACCTGCGAAGAAAATTCAAAGTACATAAGGAAGTAGTACTTAGTTACTTAAGCATGAATAACTTTTTGTAAAAATACACAAACGTTAGGTGGAGTGCGCAATTGAGAGTGATGGTAGTTTTCAATACACCATACTATATCAAAATTGCCGCTATAAATACGATTTTTACTAATAAGTAAAACATTTCATTCCTCTTGTGGCATATGAATTTAATATTTCATTCTCAGTCTTTTTAATTGTCTACCACACGTCGTTACTGAGAAGTTTATTGACATTAACACAAATTGAACCTTTGTCTCGTAGGAATATAACTTAAAATATCTTCGAGAGTTTACATACTGATATCTTTAAAGACTATCAAGCAGTAAGACTGTCAAGTAGTAAAATCGTCAAAAAATATATTACATACATATCGGTCACAAGCAAGGTCACTGTTTTATATAGAAACGCTTCAGCTTTTACTTTGAAGCATAGTGAAAACAAACTCGCACCCCTGGCGCGGGTGTGGGTACCCGCGTTAGGAAAGGGGTCAAGGATCGATTTTCCGGGTTCACTCAGGATTCTATCCCTACATTGGGGCATCATCTGTAGTCGTTTCCTACGTGAAACTTTACCCACATTATACCGATCGAAAAGAGATATTTATCTCAGTCTCCGTCGGTTCACCGTGAATGTATGAAAGAGCCATTTGCGATACGTCAGCAATTCCGCTACAGAATTTCCTTGAAGCGTATTAAGTTCTATTTTGCAAAATAAATCATTCGAGGTAACATACATAGTATATATATTCAAACACAATTTTTGTATATTGTCAAGCGCTTCTCACGTTTAGTTAATGTTTTTGTAATCTTAATCTTTCAAATTAAGCTTCATAGAGTCATTAGTGATTACTAATCAACAAAAGTTACTGAAATGATATATGGTTAAAGCGCAGTGCTATTGTTATCATACCATAATTTCGAGAACACTAATAAATAATGATCCCTTTATGAAGAGAACGGTTTCAATAATAACATGTAACATTCAATATTCTGCTAGATACAGTAATTTTAAAGTTAATTGCTAATTACTTCGACATACAATATATTAAAGAACAAAAATAAATAAATCATTATAAAAATTAAATATCTGAATATACCTTCCATACCTCAAATAATTTCATTTAATATAAAAGCGTCCGAAAACATTATTAAATTGTAACTTCAAGGAGTTAATCGTTTTCAACAATTTATAATGTCATAAAAATGTTTTCATAATATATATTTGTTTGTTTCGTATTATTACATAATATCATTTGCTTCAGTTAAACATTAAATCGGTTTACAAGGATCAAAGTTTACCGTCTAAAGCATTGTGGCATTTCAAACACGCCAGCTAATTGTTTAAACCGTTCGACAAGAATGTTACCTAAGCACTTACGAACAATTGTCTGCATGGTGTTTAGATAAGAGAAACTCCAGCTTAGTTCTAGTGCCTCAAATTCCTCAAATTACGCGTAAATAATCTTCAAATTCTTTTTATGTGCTCCTTACGTTTAAAATGTATAGTGGAACGGGTGAATTGGACATTCTACGGTTCGCATACTGTTTTATAGGTTAAAAGGTTGGCAAATTCATTCACGTCCAGGCGACCAAGCTAGGGGTGTACAAAGGATTTGTTAACCCCAAATAAAACTACGCTCCTATCGGCTCAATTTGAACCGGCTTAAAATAAAATAAAAATTAAACGGAGAGTGCTGAAAGAGCATTTCGTATTCAGAGCTGAAAAACGTAGAAATGCGAATGACGATTCATCGCAATGGCACAGCCTGACAGAAAGTTCACCATCAACTGTTTTTGTTACAAAGTCTACGTTTACAAAATTATTAAATGGCGATAATTAAAAGTAAATGTAACAATGCAATATTGCAGTGTAAAATAAACTATCAAATATTGACATTAATTGCATCATCAGTAACGAAGTAACGCGCTAAAATGTGCCAATTAGATAAATTTGGCTCTATTGATAAATAATTGAGAAATTGGTCGTACTTATAATTTTAATCGAACTAATCAAATTTAATGTACTCTGACGCTATACCGATCGGAATAATTCCAACTGTCCCACTAAATGATTCAATGAGTAGCTTTATCCATTGCACACCTAATTTAAATCAGAACATTTCGATACATTGTTATCGATTAAACGCATTAAACAGTTACTCTTATTTTACGAAACAGCCGGCAACAAAAGAAACGAAACGTTGAGCGAGACGGCTAATTTAATATCCGTTTTAAAGGTATAAATTCGAATTTAAGGAATGCGACCTGTAGAACAACCTATTAGAGCCAATCTCAACATCCGGTAAACTATATTTCTTCGAATTATCGAAACTTGAATTTTGGTGGGTTTAGCTTTGAAATTTACTTCGTCGGTATGTGCATTGTAAATAATTCAAATTGCATATGCGTAGTTGTTACTAAATGTGTAAAAGGCGAAAATCTATAGAAACCTCAAATTAAAGATTTAATTAAATTCACTACACTTGGCATTAATTATTTTCCCATATTAAAAGAGCCAATGGACCGTGTTACGCCTGCTTTTAAAATGAAATATTAAATACGCTTCATATTTTTAATGATTACTACTCTAAAATGATGATATCGTCACATACACATTCTATATCTCGATACCTCGATTGCATACAATTTAGGTATCTACCGAATGATTCTTAATCCACTTGCACGAACACGTTAAAAGCTATTGAAAACCATGCTACGGAGCTTCTGACATTTCACTTTTTCGATATTATAAAGTTCAAAGTCGCTCAGCGATTCACGGAGCTACTATGCTCGGAGCCTCTCTGAAGGATAGGATCAGAAATGATACTATCTAACAGAGAACCAAGGTCACCGACATAGCTTAAAAAGATTAGCTCGCTGAAGTGGCATGACGCCTTCCGACCCGGGGGATGATCTGGATGCAATACTGATGTGCTGGATGCGACAAGCCGAGGACAGGGCGCAATGGCGCTCATTGGGAGTGGCCTATGTCCAGCAGTGGACCAAGATAGGCTGATGATGATGATATTATAAAAAGATGCAGTCGATACGAATTTCTTACGATATGTAACTTCATTGCACTCACTATTGTCAGTAGTAGGAATAAATGCATAACCCGTTACGCACTGAAACTATTCTCAGCTTTTCAATACGATTAGATTAGACGATAGATTGCGACTATTTGCCTTATACTGTGTAATCAACGTGATACTTACGGCGAGCTTTATTACGTAATCTCAAGCGGCACAGCACGGAGCGCCGCAGGGGGCTGGAGCGAATGGGCGTACGATTTACTCCAAGCAATGGAAAAATCGTATCTTCTATAAAATATTGTCATATGAGTCATGTTGTCAAATTCTATTGTAAACGTACGTATATAAATAGTGTAGGTAAGTGAAATATGTAAAGTGTAAACTTAAATATGAGCGTCGAAACGGCATAAATTTTCGGCCTCTACCATATCAAAACAGAGCCATGAAGCGCAAAACTAGCGATGTTTGTTTCTGTTCCATCGCAAGCGATATGTCGGATGGCATCATTTTATCCCTTTAATCTTCTCATCACTCACATATTTTTCAATTTTCTCTGAACCCAATACTGAAGCTAACGCAGCCGACGGCTGGAGAAAACTAGTTTCATGTTAGCTACGTTTATTTTTACTTCAAATTTCTTTACAGTGTACGATGGCAGACTTTATAAAATAGTTCACCTGGATTGGACTCGTTTTGTAACAATCTTCAGAATTTGGAGTAGTACATCACTGTAATGAAGTAAGAATTAAAAAATATAATTCAATTTTATTATATCGGGAGAACTGGTACTCTCGTATTTTGATACAAGAAGTGAACAAATTTCACGACTAAAATTGCAATGTCCGATTTAGGAACGTTTTAACTAATTGGTGGTATGAAAACCTTTTTCCATGAACACTTAGAACTACGTGTATAAATACTTGTCCTTTACAGATAATATAGTGTTTTATAAAGGAAACAAGATATATTTTAGTAATACGCTGTTCTAATTAGTCACAAATTTTACTAACTCACACTTCAGCTTGTCACGAGTAAATGACATAAGTAGGCCCTCAATGGGTACATAAAAGACTACTGAAACGAGGAATCTCAATTGAACATTCTCAAGAGTAAGATGAAACACATTTTGGCACATGATCTCAATCACGCACGGTAGGACCATGTGACACTATCACGGATTGTTTTAAGGCTGCATTCACCTGTATACCATATACCACCTTCATTAAAATGACTTTATACATATAATCTTTATTAGAACCCCGCTCCGGTCTCACAAAAAGAAATGCTTCTCCCTTCGCTGACTGACAATCCCAGTTGCTCAATTGAAGAGACCAACGGACAACTTAATGATCCGTCAGTATGCCGCGTAGCGGAAAGATTGGTTATTGATACTAAGTGAAGACAAAAAGGAAACCATGGGCTTAAGGATATGATTACTTCATACAATCGCCGGAGGTTAATGACCTTAGTAGTCTTAGTCGCTCGTATACAGATATCTAAAAAACGCCATGAAATAAGTTTATTTATTTGTAGGTAAATTGAAAAAGAGATTTATGTCTAGCAGCGGACGAAATAAAGTGATAACAATGATGAATCACGATGTTTTAACGTCTATATAATTGATAGAATTTCAAAAAATGAAACCACCTACATACAATTTTAAAGAGACTACGGTTTGCAAAATGCACTTAATTGTACAGTATAAAGTAATTGCACTTCCGATTGTGACAGAGAATGTGTAGCGAAATTTTGTAATATATGTAAGTACGTATAGTGTACGGGTTTTTCGCATTAAATTTTCGAATGTCGCTTGTGATTCGAGCATTGCGAATGCACATTACATTTGATGCATCGCAAAATCGACGTGCTCATGCATGACCGCTCTTATGAACACACAGCACAAAATATTCCTCCTTTCGTTTCTAATGATACACTTTGCTTTCGAAACCTTTGCGCGACATTTTCGAAACCTCTCTAAATCTACTCGTTACCGCAGTGATGCTGTGAAACCATAATATAACGATATGGTTGGCGTTTTTATACATTGCGGTATGAACAGAAACGTTTTGTGCTATTATTCATTATAATAATATATTTACAATTTATGTTTTGATACTGTTTCCTGCATACTATTATTAGTGTAATATCATTACGTTAGGTGTCTCACGGGGTAGGCAGAGAGCACGGAGTTCCAAATAAAAGCCAATACGTATTTTTACGAAACATTATATGGAAAAATTTAAAAAGTACCATCTCACCGCTACAGTTACAACTTTTTATAACATTGAGTAGCTGATTGAAAATTATATTGATGTAAATGTAGTCACTTAAAATAAACAATACATTTTACAACGAAGTAACTAATATAAGTAACATAGGTATAACATTGAGTTTTTCAAGGCAACAATTAACAGGCACTTTTTAGACCAGCGTGCTATATCGTAGAATACCTCACCATTATATGAGATCATAGTCAAAGGCAAGCCTTTATTTACTGTAAAAATTGTCGGGTTTAAAAGTTTTTAGACATGTATCATTAATGGAGAAACTCGTTGCTATTAATATGCCGGAAGCTGGTATATATGTATGTACCTCTTTCATCCAAAACTATAGTTCCATCCAGTTTGCACAATTATTAGGGTTTAATTTCAAGAAGGATCTTCAACGAATTATTAACTTTCGATATGGAAGAGACAGAAAAAGTAATCCATAGAGACATTTGGAGTATGTTGAAAAAATGGGTCACATCGCAGAAATAAATAATTCATCCTAATTGAAGTATTATGATAACCTAGCCTTTGATGTCGAACTAAGGTGAGTAAACATATATGCTTCGTTTATGAATCTTCATTTTATATCTGTCGTTCTCAGCGTAACCCACAATATCTAAGATAAATGCACTCCTGACATTGATAGAGCTTTCTGATTTTATACATGAGTTATATTAAAATGTGCTTTAAACAAAAGTATAGGCAAAAAAGAAAACAATTTTGACTCCCTCGTTAGTCGAGTGGTTGCAAGCGTAACTGCTGATCAAGCGATCCTGGGGTCCCGGGTTCCCAGGGTCCTCGAATCCAGGGTCAGGTTATCACCATCATCAGCCTACTCAAGTCCACCACTAAACATGGGCCTCTCCAGTGGTACGCCACTGAGCTCGATTTTCGGCCCTTTGCATCCAACCACTGCTAGCTACATTGCGTATATCGTCAGTCCACCTGGCTGGAGGGCGTCCTACGCTACGTTTGCCAAGTCGCGGTCTTCACTCTAGAAAACGTCTGCTCCAGCAGCTATCGGTTCTGCGATAGATGTGATCAGACCACTGCTACTGACGGTGCGACTTGTCCACCAATTTAAGGTAGGTCAGCGAGCTATGGTAAGGGCTATGCTCGGCGTCTCTTTGAAGGTTGGCATCCAAAATGAGGCGATCCCACAGAGTACCAAAGTGATCGACATAGCCCAAAGGATTATCAAGCTGAAGTGGCCGTAGGACGGTCACATCTGTTGCAGAACCGGATCAATTATAACTGGATTTTTCTAACTTCAATTTTCTAATAGAAATTTGTAGCAATGGCTCGGACTCTGGATTTGTCCCCAATATATAGCAATAGGCTCACCATCTATTTCATAGTAGGACGTAAACGTAACTGGTAAACCTTGTGGGTGTACTACACTTCTCTGCCTACCCCTCCGGGAATTACAGGAGTCATGTTACATCTACGTTTAGTACAATAGTTGTACTAAACTTATTTTTACAACTTCCAAATAATTCCTAAATTATTTAGAAATTGATTTTCTGAATAGCCTACTTAGTTCTATAATCAATAGTTAAAGTGCGTTTCCTTATAACCTTTCCACGGTTATACCAATTACTAACATCGTTAAACTTTTCGCACAATTTACATGTTACTCAATTTCTTTTACATATTTCGTATTTGAATATAGCATGTAGTAAATCAAGAAATTTCCGCTTTCTGTAACCTGAGTCATCGTCAGTTAAGTATGCTTCTCAATCCCCTGTACACGTTCTTAATTCTACAAGTCAAATAATTTAGAAGTCAGAACGACATAGAGTTTGCAATCTTCAAATACTTTTACATTTATAATTTTAATGATATTACTTATTTTAAATAGTTTTATATATGTATGTACAAAAAAGGCCGGTAAACCTCCACTACGCCTGAGAATAACGTCAATCATAAGATAAGAGTCTGAGTTCGATGAGTCATCGCCAAATTAAGTGCACTAAATTGTTATTGTTCAACTTGGTAAGGCGTAGGATGCCATCGCCATACTTAACCTTAACTTGGCCGTCTTTATCATAACAATGCGCGTGAAAGAGACGCCAGTACCAAAATCGTCAACCGGTCGTTGAAATCGCATCAGTGGCTCATTCTTATTTTTAGTATGACTATTCTATGGTAATCTGTTCATTGGATAACACAGTATGTGTGGTCTAAATAAAATGTAATATAATGTCACATGGTATATATTGTTACAAAAACGACTAATGATAAAATTTACAGCAATATTTTGATTAACTTGTATGCAACAAGTTATTGAATCTGACTTACTTATACAAATGTAATATATGTGTAAATTAATACATTTCAACTAAATCAGTATATCCCGTAATGAGCCTGGAGTGAAGTGGAGTGAAGTATACATATCATCACGTCATGATTATAATACGAAATCAAATTATCTCTCAGTGTGTCTTAATCACAAGTATCAATTTAACAACTCATGGTAAACTACGAGGAAATAAAAAAATAAATTACCTAAATGAATAATATATCTTGCCAATTCATTTTACTTCCGTCCAGTATACAGCTGAGCTACCGATTTACAAATCGCCATCTCCTCTCACGTTCAGAGCCATGATAGCGTGGCTAATTCTTCAAAATTGGCTGCCACACGGTTCATTCACACGCGATTGTCTAATCAATTCCGCGCTGAATATAAATTTATTATTTAATTTACGATGTCCTAACGAACCTCAAGTTTCTGATCGCATTGTCGTTCTATTGTCTGCGTAGGGGGCGTAAGCTAATGGCCTAATGATACCTAATGATGACGTAACGAAGAAAACACGAATGATGCAATAATAATTTTCGATCATATTTATGTAATATGGGAATGTTGAAATCCCGTTTAAACATTGTTTTTAATCGCTCCTAGGCAGGAGTAGGCCTCCTGGGCCTAGGAGTAGACATCCTTCGGCTCTAAGTAGGCACTTTAGAGCCAAAGGATGTTTTACTGGGATATTTTCTACGTTAATAGCCTCAGCTACACTTGCATCATTCGAGATTATCCAACCATTATTTCGCACTTCTGAAATACACTAAAGCATCGTTTAGTTTGACTTTGTCCCGCTAATCGATTTTGGTGCGACAAATTATATTCGCATAAACTCTCAGTTCAATCCAAAGGGGGCATTAGTGCTGGGAATGTATGACTGTCCACAGCGCTCGGCGACCGTCACTAGAATATTAGACCAAACGACAGAGCGGATGGTAGAAACCCACGGCGGCCGGCTCAGTTCGTTTCGCTCGTTCACTAATACGTACCAATCCAATCTAACTCATCCTGGAGGAACTGCATGACCCAGTAGCATTAATTCCGTTAAAAAACAGTGTTACAAGATTCCACTCTTCTCTAGAATGTTGCAGTAGATTAAACGTTTACATTCAAGGTCAGAAAGAACTTCAGCCACAAAACAATCTGATAGTTATTCATTCGTTTACTTATGTTTTGCTAATAAAATGTAATGTCGTCATATACAGTAAAACTGCTTATGTGAGGTATTATGATTCATGGTATGATTAAAGATTTGCTTTTAAATTATAATCTTAGGCCGCAAGGATTTAAGCGAAATAAAATACATTGTGTTTGATTTAATTCCAAAAAGTTAGCTCATTTCATTGCAATGTAAAATGTATTTATGAAAGCTTCGACTTATAATGGGCGAGCAGGAGTTTCTGCAAATTATTTTCTAGCCGGAGTGCATTGTAGTCGCCGTAGGCGGCGCATAATAGCCGAGGGATAATGTTCCACTTCCGAGCGATGCCGCTTGCACTCACGGCGCACGTATACCTCCGAAGATCCTTAACACACCTCCAACTGAGAAAAAGTTATATTATAAACCTTCGATGAAACTGCTGTCCACAAAGACGCCTGTAGAAGAAATGTGTGTGCTAGCGTTGTTCTTTACTTAACCTTTAATATATTAACGTGAATTTGATACATCAAAATGTAGATATGGTAATAAAACAATGAATGATATATATATTTTGGAATTTTAATTATAAAGTGAGGCACAACGTTACACAGTGCTACAAAATATTTCATTACAGTGGAATAGCTTGAAGCAATGAGAATTGCACATTTACTGCATAATATTTGTAAGACTGCTTTGCTTCCTCGACGTTGTAACGGTTTCTCTTAGCTCCTAGAACTGAACGTCCTACATAATAAGCTTCTTATTTTCGGATATTTAGGACGTCATATTCACAAGTATTTTTCCGTTTTGAATTTTTGGCTCGTCCGCTCAAGTGTTTGTACTAAACGCATCAGGCACCAAAGATTCAAGTTATCCGATCCTCCTACTGGTCCAGTGTGTTGCGTATTGTATAGAAACTCTTGTTTTATAGCATTTAAGCTTGACGCTACAAGGTTGGTACTTGGATCCAACGCGAATGACTAATCGCAGCAGAGTATCTAGAGGTCCGTCATTTGCATCACGTTACAATATTTTAAATCTCCATCAATTGTATTCTTCATGTACGTGCATCATGTAAAGTCGTTCTATATTTCTATATAATTTTGTTTTTTAATAACATCTATGTCTACTGCATTCTACATTTCAAGATTTGTCAGATCTTCCACATTGTCTCGTATACGAAAATAATTCGCATTTGTTTGATAACAAAATGTAAACATAACAGCATGTTACAGTGTTGCCAACGTTGTAGGAAAATCTTGCAGCAAGCTAACATAAGTTGCTAAAATGGATACTCCACCTTGAACTTCCATTGTCACCTTATTTTTATTTAGCTTAAGTTAGTATCTATTCGAGCTATTCTTCTTCAAACAAATTTACTTATCTACATAGAAATACATATTGTATGGAACTATCCACGACATCTTCCATTTTATTCTCGATTCCATATTTTAAAATGTTGTTCATAATATAAATTTTATTTTATTATCATTTCAACAGATCTGTAAGGAAATGAATGAAATAAATCACAAATCAAGAGGCACATAAAATAAATTTAGCTGTCACTGTTCATGATTGTAACAGAGGCGGACAACAATTTACTAAAACCATTCACTATATTGTACAACATGACGTCAACAAACATTGTTATAAAACAACAAACTTATCAGTTTCCATTTAATTGCTAGACTGTAACATATAAATAAACGATACGTTAGTCAAGTACATACATATATAGACATTGAACGAATAGTATTTATAGAATTTTACACTATTACTCTTTATGCTGCTATTTTTACTCATACTGCTACCACTATATTACTTTTAATCTAATTTTCTCTCTTTATTTTTCGTATTTTACATGAAAGCTTAAATTTCCTAACACGCGTAGGTATCTAAGTTCATTGCGTTTCTCGAAATTTCGTTTGGGCACAGAGCAAGCGATTCTCACGTACATTTTATTCTATTTCTACATTATAAACAATCGAAAATAGACTACATGCAAATACAAAAGTAAATTCCAGGAAATATGTACTTCAGGTATACGAATATTCTATATTCTTCTTGCTCTGTGTTATTTTTATGCGAGCTGTAATAGAAATAGGAACGAGTATATTTAAATGTCTACGTCTGAGCAGCAAATAGTGATTATACAAGATGTGAACACAATAAAAACTTACCTTTAAACAATTTTCTGGGACACGTGTAATAAAGTACCCTCAGTTTATGATGCTAGTAGCCACTCCAAATGATTTGACTGGGTTTCCCATCGTACAGTATTATTTCATAGGTAGCTCTTCCATATATGTAACAAAGATGTGATTTTTTAACATTTATTGAGTAGAAATAGCTAAGTAAGCACAAGAAAATTATTACAAAAAAAAAACTTTCAAGCAAATACTGGAGTACTATACTTACATAATACTTAATTATATGAGCAATTCTAGTCAATCTCTCATTATATACAAACTGTTTCCGTGATCTCAGCTTTTGCATACATTTTTGTCTGTTAGAAGTAATGATTGGTAAATTGCAAGTATGCCAATATGAAAGTGGCGTTTTGAATATTTGCCAAAAATATAAATTTTGTCTGTAATAAAATTCCTCTTTACTATAGCATTTTACAAAACATATAAGCAACAAATTCTCTAAAGTCTCATGCTTCTAACTATACATGTAGGTAGATATAATTGGTATTAGCAAGCAATTAGGTAGTAATCAAGCCAAGCAAATAATATATTGGCCAAGCACTTGAAAAGTGAATGTCTTAAAGGAACGTGCTAAAGGCAGCCTTTTTTTGCAGTAATTACCTTTAAAATGTCTTGTAGCGCCGCACGCCTTTGCCATGAGTCGTACGAGTGTGTACCAACGGCACTGAATTACTCATCGGTATGAATCAATGCCTCGATCGTCGTTGTAAGTCAAATAACATTATAAGTGTAGGTATTGTAATAAATGCACCATTCTCAACATACTACATTATCACTGATATGAATGCAAGCAACAATGAAACTTAAAAAAAATCCCGCGGATACTAAAACTGATCAAGAACAATGTATGTAAACTGACGTGCGAACATTGAAAAATAAAACTAGACAACTGTCATAGTTTCAAAATTTTATATGGTAACGAAAGCGGTCTTATTTTATTTAAAACGGTGTGGGTTCCACAAAACATCACATTTATCTACTGGCTCTGATACGTACGTTCTATAACAAGAATATTCTAAACCAGGCACAAATAATTTCAAGCGGTATTAATCAAATTATTTGACATTAGTATGGCATGCAGCGAATATCTCGTCGTATCGATATCGAGGAATTGCATACAGCGAATCGATTAACTTTTTAAGATGTATAGCTCGGAAAGAATGGCCCGGCGAGTTGTACCGATTCGGGGAGACGGGAATTGCATGTTCAGATCAGTATCTTACTGCATATATGGAACTCAAGAAAGGCACAGAGAGATACGTTTGCGGGTCGTGGATCGGGTTGTCGAACATTGGCATCGATACAAGGATTTCATAATCGGAGATCGTTCATACGGGCAAGCGATGTACCATCCGTCTGATTATCGTAATTTAATGTCCCGGGACGGAGAGTATGCCGGCCACGTAGAACTGCACTGCGTCAGCGAGATATATGACGATTTTACTTTTATGGTCCACAGAAACGGTTGTTCCAGGACTATAGATTACGGACACGGGAGAATCGTAAAACATCTGTTGTTTTCAGGCTATCTAGACGCAGGTCATTACAGTGTTTTGGAATATTAGTAAATAATGAGAAAAAATAAATTCATATCTATCATTAACGAAGCCTTTATTTTTAATGGGTGAAAGAGTATAAAGTATCCCGCGACAGTTTTATAAAAAGGTATTCAAATACAGCAATATAATGTTGGCACAATTCCCGGTCAATAGTCGCTACTAAATTAATATGTAATTCTCACAAAATACGCGGAAGTAAATGGATAATTTGAACAATGGCCTGTGGACAATGTTCAATACGGGCATATTGAGATGAGCGCCCGGACTTGTTAGTTAAGTTAATAAGTGGGGTCAAACATCGGGGTCTGTAATTCGATTGACTAGAGTTCAATCGTAATGGTCCTGGAGGGAAGAGGGTGAATGGACATTGTTAGGCTTGCATTTGCAGATTTAGAAATCTAAGTGGACAACGAGCATGTATTGTTGTCGATAGACATTTCTCTTATTCCAATCCAAAGGCTTACGAACGAGAGGTACTGGCGCAATCTTGAAAACTGAAATGCACATTGCTGGAAAATTCACGTGAACTGGGATTTCCGACTAAAAATCTTTACGACTTTATACAAATCAAAGCGCTGTTAAATTGTAAGGACACTTTGTGTTCTTAAATGGAAATCGATGATGGCGGAAACATTTCATTTAGTCATTGCTAGTAATCCTTTGATTTATTTACTGACGCTGTCGCCACAAAAACCAACACTGAACGTGTGAATATCGATTTATGCTAGTGAATTAGCTCGAAAATAGGGAATTGGCTCTCCGGGGTCTAATAAAGCTATCACTAGAGGCTGTCGCTTTAGTAATTTAATTCGAATTTGTTAAGCAGAACTTTTGCCGGCTTATTAAAAATGTCAGAATGTTATATTTCTATTTTAAGTATTGTCTGATTTGTTATGTTTACATTCTTATTTTTTTTTTCAATACTTTTCATAAAACAAAATAATTGATTTATTCTTAGTACTGTATGACACCATGTTGGTTTCGCGTTAATATTTATATAATGTCTTATTATATTAGTCGCTCAAAATTAACATTACGTGATTCATCTGAAAGGGATTATTAATCGGAAGTTACTTTTTCATTCGTGTATACTGTAGGTATCATTATTTTATGATATGTGCGTGTTGTATGTGTGACTCAAGCATAATTAAGAAAAACGACTTAATTGCCCATTTAGAAGCAGTTAGAAGGTCGCTACTCACTCCAAGCTTGTATTGTCAATTCAGTTATATAACAAAAAGCCTCGAAAGAAACTTTAATGCTGTTTCAATTAATTTTACTATTAGTACTTGTAGTCTATTTTACATTTTATTTCACATTTCGAATAACACTTTTATAATTGCAGCATTATAAATTAAAATAAAATGTAATTACACATCAAGGATATGAAGAGTATAGAATAAGTATGGCACATACATATGTAGTATGGCTTCTTGATGAGAATCATCTGGATATCGAGATATTCATACATGCAGATATGTTTCCTGAAACATAAACCGTGCCTTCATCAGTTAAATAGAACATAAAATGCAACGTTCAAATAAAATGATAAATGTAAGCGCGTTACGTCATGCGCGACACACATGTTTAGTATCAAAACCATTATTCATTTATGCGATTATCTATTTGTAGTGAATAAGATTATGATTTAACAGTCACTCTTATATAAATTCTTTCACGGTCATGGACAAATGATAATTCACACGCAAAGTAGGTATTAAGACCTTGTACTAAAGATACTTGACAGATAAAAGCGTAATTCGAACCGTGAACGCGCGGTAATTTTCCGTCTAGCTTTTAATTAATACAACTCTTTGTTATATAGGACTTGGCAAATTATTTAATGCGTCGTGGTTCTAAAATGTCAACAACTATCTAAGAACTATCTTAGCCGTCGCCGTCGACATTTAAAATTTTAGACATAAACGTATCTAACATAGATTTTGTGTGGAATGCGTCACCACGCGCATTTTATAAAAATATATAGCCTCACCCCGGACTGACCTATACCATATGAGATATTTTTTACAATTATACAATAATACATATTAGAATACAAATTGAACATAATATGTTTAACCTTCTATTATTAATGTGTTTGTAAATGTCAGTAGTTTGAATTATATAAATTCTTAGTCGCAATCCAGTCTCAGCGTCTCTGTATCTTATGATATCGCTCATCAAGAGTTTTCATGTTCATACTATAAAATAACCAATAGGTACTGAATATACAATACTAAACATTATATAATAAAAAGTGTTTCAGTAGGTTTTTGTCCATGTTAACATTCATTATGTGAGTGTTCTGTATTAAAGTACAATAATAATAATTGAAGAATTTCTAACAGGCAGATTGTGGTTCGGTAGTTTTTTAATTATTTTTAGTATTCAAACATACCAGAGTCTTATAATGTCACAGACATTTTAATTGATTAAGTCAAATGATTAATTAACGACTTTATCGCATTACATCATTCGCTATTATCCATAAATGGTGCTACTAATACTAATTAATTATGTAGGATTATGTGTAGTACAAATCAACACCACGAGGGGACAGGTTATCAACAAAATCATTTGTCGTCTCGTCTATTTTCTTTCTTCGTCCCAAAATAGACAAAAACGAATTTAAATCTACTATTATTCCTCTTTGACTGATTATAATTTATTTACCAATAATAGCAGATCATGTATCCAATCATTAAATAAAGCCATTATCAATATATACAGGCGTCCTTTCAACATTATGCTACGATAGTATTTCATTGAATATTCAACCATTTTTTTATTCCAGATTTCGCTCCGGCACAGTCCCATAACTGCCGCTGTCACTCAGAATCGCTACAATGTCACGTAAGTTTGCTTTACTCACTTTTAAGGTTTCTCCATTCGTATAGTTTTAATTTTTTTAACATTGCAATTTCAACAAGTCAAGTCTGAGATGCTAATAAGAATGTCAAAACAGGTTTATGTAGTGCCTCATATGTATGTGCTATAAATGTACTTGTACATTTGTATGTCTTTTGGCATCAATGACGTGTGTCAAACCTACTAGCAAAAACTTACCTAAGCAATAGCTTAGTACAATTATTACTTGTCATTTGTTGATTTGACGTAGGATGTCTTTGAACAACAGTATCAACTATTGTTCAAATATAGACTTATGCTTCTGTAGGTGCCTACTTTATAATTTAAAATCACAAGCAGCTTTACCTTATATTTCATAACTGTTTGTAAAGTATCTGTCGATATTTATATGTATATATTTTCATTTATATTTTAAATATCGATGTCACATTTGTTAAAAATTACTCAATAAAAAAATGATTAAATCATCAAGAACGTTAAATTAATCGCAATAAAACAAACCCTAAAGTTAAGCTCCTTTAAATACAGGATATTAGCAAGTAATAAATAAAAAAGCGCGCGAAAACGTTGCCGTAATCGCAATACTTTATTCTTCTCAATATTTTATCCTTCTCAAAACAATTTGACGCACGATGATAATAAGTAAAGAGTCATTTGATAATTAAAATCGAAATACTGGAGTTACTTCTATTTAAAATAAAATTGTTCCTTTTAATATAACTCTAGAAATCAACGCCCATTCTAGTTTCATAATCCTTAATGTCAACTTTTACCTGACTAAGTATTCGAAATATCGGTAAGATAATACATTATTTATCGGGCGATATTCAACCAAAACATGAGAGAACACATAAATAACCACTGACCACATCCAGGAAACACCTAAATTAAAAGGCTTCCGCGTGATGCAAATTATTGTCGGCTCAAAAATATGGGTAACCATGTTTTTATGTTTGATAGATGTGCATTTATTAAGCGGAATTTTAACTCATAACACTGGTACGCTTTTTTCTCAGCTGATTATGAGACTTTATGAATAGATACGGGTTTTAGATCCAGTACTGCCAGAAAAAAAAGAAAATTTAGCTAATAACTCGGATATCAACTATACTTACAATTCTTATGAAAACTTTGCTTTCGCTGTGTTGATAAAGAAATGTAATCAGGTCAAAACAATTTTCTGTAATTCAGTTGGTACGTACACGTTTATTGGTCACGTGATAACTCGTGCACCCAGATTTTCCTGTTTCGATATCAACGACCTGAATGAACTAGACACATTGAAATACAAGATGAAATACGTCGCATTCCGACATGCGTAAGAAACATGTTGCGTGACATTGACCAAGATTACGCCGAGTTCTGTTTGCGCAGTACTGCAACTTGCAAGTGCGGCGTGC
>DWME01001274.1:0-25776 GCA_018244795.1 Parelbella ahira ahira
TATTGGATTTTTATAATTTAGAATTTCTAGTAGTGACACGGAGCCTGGAATTGTGACCGGTGTATGGCAATAGGCTCACCACCAATTCCATGGGACTTAAAACGTAACTGGTGAAACTTGGGAGTGTACTACGATTCTCTGGGATTACAGGCGTGATGTTACGTTAAAAAATAATAGAATAACATTTTTGGACACCGCACGCACGGTCATCTAGTCTCAATCTTCACACTGTAGTCTATGCTAATGTAACCAGGCTAATAAACATACACATTATATAAATCTCCATTTAACAAACCTATGTAGACCGATTAATAACCCAACATAGCACAAATACTAGAGAACTGAACACAAATGTTTGTTTTTTATGGGAATCGAACCCACAATTCTCGATTCGACGTTCGACAGTCAGTTCACTAGCCACTGAAACTATGTAGTAGAAATCGAATCACCTATGATCCAAACAATGTAGGTAGGTATATGCCCTTAACATTGATCTATCAAGATTTACGTTTTGACTATGTTCATACGGTGTAATCTCTTTTATTCCTCATACCCTTTATATTTGCACATAAAACAATTTATATTTGCATTTGCCAGCAAAAGGCTACCTAATTGAATGTATATAAAACAATGAATAAATATCATTAAAAAGGAAAATCGAATATCGCAACAGTAAAATACGAGCCGAATTTTTTCGCAAAGAATGTTTGTTTCTCGTTTCGGCTAGACGTACAACGGCAAACACAGCGTTATTAAACAACGCCATTGTTGTTGTAGACCCACGCGTTCAGTTGGCACGTGAACAACATGCCAACAACAACGTTGACACAACAACAACGACATAATTATACAACGCACTATTCCATAACACAACTTAAATGAATTCCGAAAAATGTTTAACAATTCTCATCCGCCATACCTACATACGTATATAATTTCATCAAACATTGTCTCGACAATATTCGTGTGTATAATTTATTATAGTTATCCCTTGGAACTCTCGTAGATAAAGCGGGAACCCCCGCTAAAGACACAAAACAGGCAACCGAGATACGGGCGTCTTCAAAATATGTACATACATATTTCTATTTGACTGAAAATAGATCTTTAACATTTAATGTGCAAAAGGAAATTAATGTGTTTGTCTGCTCGTTTATTGCTCTAATTTAAGATAATTGCTAACAAATGCATCCTTTGCAAACTCTACATCTCATGCTTGTATAGAAGTATCATTAAAATACTAAAAAAATCTTAAGCTCTGAACATCCGTAATAAATATACGTGAAACGTTTTATTAAAATCAGGTATAAATATTAAAAAGAAAGAAGCAATAAATTAGGAGATTTAATATGTTTATAATAAGAGAATATTCGAAAGGTGAACAAACGTTATAAATACGGTGATATTTTGCAAATTTTAAATCGGCGATATCTGCCGTTTTGCATGTAAATTATCATCGGAACAGACAGAAGTGAAATTATTGAACTATTGAGACATCGCGCTTCAACTGTTACAATAACAGGATTATTCAGAACTAGCTAATACCCGCGACTTCGTCTGCGTTGCTCATAATATTAACAATATCTTTGATGCATAGGGAAGAATTAATAAAAAATATTGAAGGCAAAAATATACTGTACTATTCTTAAGAAATCGGCAAAATTGTAGTTTCTCAAAACTTTGATAACTCTACATTGAATGAAGATATCGTAATTTTTTTTTCTAATAGTGACCATGTGTCTACGAAGTAAAACTAAAAAGAATGGATAGAAACCTATGCAGTACATTTTGTATAATGCGCGCAGAGCGACAGACCTATATCAATTTATTTATAAATATATGTAGATAACGTTGACGTGCAAAAAGTGTTCTATTGAACCAGTTTTGAATAAATGATTATTGAATTTGAACGTCTAATAGCAACCTTAAGTCACAATGCGCATATAATAAAATGGACATTTTTCTAACATTCATTTAAACACCAAGTTACTGTCAAACTAATTTATTTCTAATCAAGTTTTGAAGGCAAGGGCCGTCCTGTCAAATGTTAATAATTTTTTTTACAAAATGAATGTTTTCAGAATATTTTCGTTCTTAACGCATTATCCAAAACCCGATCGCAAATTAGGAGAAACTCGTACTGCGGTAAACAAACAATTGAAAGGGAAACACACGTGAAATATTATATACTTAAGTATATTTATCTATATAGAATAGCACTCAGGTGAAACAAACGCTTTATGATAAAAATATTTATCTCAGTTGAAAATCGAACCCACGACCTCTCACGCTCAGTAATCAAAATGATTACCCACTATACCAACAGATCAACACATAAACTCCTGAAACACGTTAACACAACTTTGTTTTCACCGTCCATTTCTCACTCACACCACGAAAGATTAACTATACTTAAAGACATGTTGACGCGGTCAATATAGAGATAAGGCCAGAAACGTGGTTATATGTATGTTTGTCCTAATTAAACGCCAAAGGAGCCAGCCCTATGTCGCCATACGACCTGGTTCGGTAATAGGATGGAGGCGATAAGATATCACTGGTGTATGAAGCACACCACGCAAGGCCGACCTTGCTAATGGACTATTGATTTTTTAGTGCACCTTCATGACGACCTACGAGTTGGCTATGCCCTATGTATTACCTGCATTACATTGACACTAATGTTTCAATAATATCAAATAACCATAGAGTTATACTGTCCCCGAAAGGGCAGGCAGAGGAGTGCATTACACTCTTTAGCCAGTTACGATAGAAAATAAGTGATGAACCTATTGCCATACATCGGGAAAAAAATCTAGACTCAGGGCTAGTACTAGAAATATTTAAAAAAAACTATATGTAAGAAAAATCTAAAAAATCTAAGTTTAAAAAATCCATTTATACTCTCTTTAGAATTCTAACTATCATAGAAAAATAACTCTTTGTAAGTTTACTATTGTTTAAAATATAGGCATGCAGCTGTAGACATATTACTTAAACGCAGGCTTTTAAGATTTTTTTAAATTCAAAGTAAGAACACAGAATAAATAAATTACAGACAGCGCAACAACAAAATCGGTTAAACTCTATAATAAAATTTCTTACCAAATCGGCTTACACGAATCCTGTAATATAAATGTTCTAAGAGAATTTAATTCGCAACGAATTAACAGTATAAAATTACTACATTGATTATATGAGTCATAATATGCATAATTGCTAATTGTCTCTATACGTAGACGTAATTGCATCGGATCAAACGGTTAATTGCCAGGTAACGATTTCCGTGCTCCTGGCAATAAATATGTTTAACGGCTGGAAAACTAGTTGTATCCTTACATGAGCTAACTAAAGTTTTTTTATATATGTAACTCTACTGTAAAAAATACCACTCTACTTCTAATTTAGAATTTTTAGATTCCGGTGCACGGCAATGGGCTCATCACCTATTCCATGGGACTTAAACGTAACTGGTGAATAGTGGGAGTGTACTATACTCCTCTGTCTACGACTTCGAGGATTACATGCATGATGTTACATTTTATATTTCACAGGTAAGTAACAGACGATTTTACGGTTCTGAGATCGATCTGATTAAAGGATGAGTTATTTTCTTCAATAGAATAATCTTCACGTGTATTTCTTTGTATAGAAACTCATACATACACTGGAGTTATCAGATCACATTTAATGCGAAACTATTCTATTTTATTATTAATCACGCGAGGTCCTTTTCGTGATAGGCAGAGTTGCAAATATTAATGATATATTTTATTCACTTTTATCATAAAACCTTGACCTTATTCATAATATTCTAACCTCGACATAATATTGCAAAGAAATAGTTTGTTATTGTTTCTAAATATATAAGGAATTCATTTTAATTGCAACGTAATTACACTGGATATCATGAAAAGGTATAATTTAAACTCTTCAATGTTACTCATTATGCAAAATATTATAATTAATATACTGCTATTTAATATAAATATAAGGTAAATATAAGAAAGCAATTCAGGAAGCGCGTTACGTCTATCAGGATATGTATACTTAGAACTCAATGCTCTCTACCTACCGTATAAGGGAGCTATAAGGGACCTGGCGTGCCGATATAACAATACATACAAAATTCTCACTCTTGCCCGCTCGCTGCTGTTAACTGTAATAAAAGGCTTTACGGCTTTAAATAATGATGTACCGTTATGAGTACTCCTCATGGTGGTCATGACGCTGAATGTAGATATCTCTTAGTTAAGATATCATTGCGTCACATCGCAACCGACCAACGTATAATGCACAGCGAGGAAAGATAAAGCTTACAAAAGATAAACAGATATAGTTGTAAAAATCTAACTATAATATAACCTTTATTTCTTCAATCCGATAAATATTTCTTTCTTAATCGACAATTTATGTATGCACCTACGTTTAAGTCAGAACACACACATCTGTGACACAAGTTATTCAAATTCTGGATTCTCTCGTGAACTTGCAGAAGTATTCAAGCTTTGATCAAAACTGACAACATTTCGCGGAACAACGCGCAAAACACACTGATATTAGTTACTTATTACTATTAAACCGAATAGCTCAAGAAAGAATAGGTAGTCTATCGCCAATCGCTTACCATGTCTCAATAGAACAAGGTCATAATGTATGTACATTGTACATACTATCAGTTAAATAACTCTGCATAAAATTCGATATAAGATGATATTAAGGGTACGACGCGAGAGACTTGGTTAATGATAAAATTACAAATTCTTAATGAACGTAATTTATGAGTTTATAGATTATTAATTGGGTTACGGGTTGTGTAAACACTAGTTAATAAATCATTACTTCTCAAGGTTAAACTATCAGCTATGTTTAGTCAAGCATTACGTTAGGTATGTTAAAATAGTTCGTCAGTTCATATCGTGCAATATTTAAATATTTATTGTATGTATGTACCTACATACATACATATATATGTACCTGTAGGCTTTACAAAATCACTCATTAATGTTTAAATGTTCCTAAGTTCACTATCTAGCTTTGTTGCCTCCATTTGTCGTTCTCCATACAATACTATAAATACTAGAGATAGAAAATACCTAAAATTCTTGGTAAATTACAGAATATTCTATCGAGGATCATTATTTATGCACTGCTACTAACCAAACATTAAACCAACATCTCCATATTACCCCTTTTTCATATAATTGTCCGAATAATAATAATTCAAACAAGCTAGCGTGAAAAACCTCTGCCAACAGATGCCACAATGTGCACTTGATAACTTTATATAGAGCTAACTCTTCTCTTTAGACAGAGCTCTCTTTCCGAATGTTCTTTGCCGAATGCAACTGAATCATTGTAAATGAACAGATGGCAGCACCACTGGGCACTGTCATCGACAATGTGTTGCCAGTTCCAAGAATGGAACAAAAAAAGCTTTGCAGATACTGACCACACGTTAAAGGTAGACACAACTCATAACGTCCATTACGATTGAGTGACGTAAATAAAAAAATAATCACGGTTAACATCTCAGCATGATTACGATACCTTCGCATCTGTCACACACACATCACACTATCACCAGCCGGTCACAGCTAATGTACATGAATCTAAATGTATACTTAAATGTACAGTCAATATAGACGTTGATTAACTGTTATTATGACCTGTGGAGTAAGTAAATTGAAATAATCCAATGTATGACACAGTACATTCATAACAGAATGGTATGTGCTAGGGCAAATGCTAAGTAGAACTAACAATATCTTGATATACTGATATACAATCATATATATATTTATATTTGATTTCGCATATGAAATGCATCTTTTTGTTCACCGTTATTGATAATTATAACGAACTATAAGGGAAAACTCAATTTTTCCAAAGGAATATTATTTAGCATTAATAAATACATATGTACATATATTCACGCCAAGCCCCTTACGGGGTAAACAGAGAGCACGGAGTGCCAAATATTCCTATACTTGCATGCCGTACGTTGTCAACATGCATCAATCCCTTCAAACAGGCACGCCGGTTTAATATTAATCGTTTTAACATTTTTAAGGAGAGCCAGAGTCCATTACAGAACCATTTGATTCCACCATTCCACCAAAGAAACCGTGAATGTTAGTCATGATAAAATTGTGTAGAGAGTTGACAGAATATGGGTCGACCAGAGCTCAGGCTTTCTTTTCCACAGATCGCTAGAAAAGCCGCGATGATAACTTGCCGCTTACAATGTGAAGCAGAATTGCAAGAGAAAGAATTTATGTGCAGTACGTACATATGTACATATTTCTTGAAACGGTGGTATTATTTTAAAACGACAAATGGATTTTATTGACCTTTTGGACTTTTCAATGCTATTCCCGGTCTAATATAACTTGTCTTGGTGTTTCTTGTTTACCATTGATAGATACCATGATATGGAAACATGTACAACAGAAAATTAGATCGTTTAATGGAAATCAAGAAAAAGTCGTTTACGTTATAATCCAACAAATCAATCATCTTAGGGTGTTTTGTGTTCACACATTTAATTAACGAAACATAACAAATATCTAATGGATTAAAGTTTAATACGATATGTTTATTATAATGGTCCCTAAGGAATGTGAAGTCTGCCAACTGGCATTTGACCACTGAAGCAGACTACGACCATATCTCTCCTCATGATGAAAGGGGATCTTTCTTCAACAGGGGAACCGTAAGAGGGATAACATTAATAATAATTATTACATGAATACTAATTAAACATTACAAGTAAACAGTAGCATTTTAGCGCCGCGAACCCAAAGTATGGATAATTTTCAAGCAGCAACAAGCCAATCAAACAAGAGCATGCAATTTATTATTGTTCAGTACAGATCAGGTCTAAATAACAGCTTCTGAACAGGAGGGCCCTAGGTGAAGTCACGAAAACTAAACGCCCTAGGTGATCGTGTGCCGACTTCCTAACGCAAAGTAAATTCAACTGGAAAAACTGAATGGACGTTACAAAACGCGGTAGTCGTTGGTCTAGTCGATTGTATGGAACGACCCTAAGCGAAGTCTTTTATTATCAGTTTATTGTCAGGGATATGTTCTCGGAGCGCTATGATATGGGGTTCTTCAAGAGAAGCGTGAAAGGAGTCTTTCAAAGCTGGCAAAGCATTGGCAACTGGTACAAGTCCATAGGCGACGGTGACCACTTACCATCAGGCGGCCCGTCTGCCTGTTTGCTTGCGTTAACAATAAAAAAGGCCCCATATGGTTTATTTCAAATATACAAAAATATAATGATATATGAACACGTGATTATTCAGAACACGCTCTGAATTCCAAAATATGCTATATATTTATCAAAGTGTACATATAATATCAAATATGCGACACCCAGTACGTGTCCTGGGCTGACACGAACGGAGTAGAAAATACAAATTATAAAGATTCCCCACTGCACCCTCGCTGAAATTAATGGGAGCTCATGAAGAAGGATCTCGGATAGACTCCAAATTAGTCGAACTATCCTGAGAAAACATATGCACATAAGTAGGTATGGTCGTTAAATAATTTTATCGTAACATCACGCCTGTATTTCCCCAAAGGAGTCAGCAGAGGAGTGTAGTACTCCCAGCTGTGAGAGATATTATTAAAGCAGTATACTTTCTTCGAACAGAGAACGCAGCTCACAAGTGTTCCTAGTCGTTCAATAGACGAGCACTGCAGCAACACTTCAATGGCGACTGATAAAACACTCGATTGTAATTATTCTAAAGCTTTCGTAAGAATTATTTGTCTAGACTTTGTAGTGTTTAAAGATATTGTATGGCGCCTTGACATCATGCAATATGTGTATAAAATGACATAATATCGGCATAACTAAAAGGTACAAAATGAAGTTACAATAATTACAAATAGATAAGAAAAAATATTATTATTCATGGAGAAAAGAAGTTGGTCAGCTTTACATAGCATAAGACCAGAATTCTAGGCCAAGCTGTTTTTCTACCACACCCTTCTTCTTCTGGTCTTAGGCCGGAGTGCTATCATGTGTAGGCATAGACCGGAATCCTATGCCAACCTGTTTTTCAGCCACACCCCTCTTCTTCTGATCTAAGGGGGGAGTGCAACATTATATAATGTGTTTAAAGACGCTTACAAGATATTTAACAGTAAAATAATAATGATAAAGTCACAATCACTATCATTGAATTTAAATGTTGACGACTGATAAGTAATTTATCAGTTAAGGCAAGCAAATTGATTAACACCCCAAATAAACTACTAGCAGGCAGGTAATTGGTACTGAGGTACTACACTAGCGGCAGAACGTGGTCCACTTATCATTCGTCAGGGGCGTTCTCTCTAGACACGACCAGTTTTTTATCCAAAGACTAATTTTTCATCCATTTCATACTGGATGGTAAAATATTTCAACATTTTTCCCATAATATATGTATACAGACACACCAATTTATATTTTTTATATTTACTTTTTATTATTATATTTTTAATATTTTTTTGCTAAACTAACTGCCTCATGGGTCGAATGGTTCCAAGCGCGACTGCTGATCGAGGGGTCGTAGGGTTGACCCCGGGTCGCATATTATCTTTTTTCAATTTTTCAACATACGTTACGTACTTTCAACAACGTTTTTTTCAAATTAAAATTACTAATAGTGGCTCGGAGTCTGGATTTGTGGCCGATATATAGCCATAGGTTTACCCTCTATTTCATCGTTAAAGGTAAACATAACTGGTAAATATTAAGAGTGTGCTACATTCCTCTGCCTACATTCTCGGGGTTTACAGACGTGATGTTACGTGTTATTAGATTTTTAACTAAATATATGACCATACAATTTTACATTTTACATACAAGAGTATTTCAGGGCATAATTAAATTTAACCAATAATATCCATGATTGACAATTGATATTTGTTTAAATGCAGCGACGAAGCGCATGACAATTCTATCAAGTATCTAAACATTAAGATAGCGCTTGAACTCTAACCTACAACGAATGAACAACACTCGGCGGCGAGCGAACGAAATCGAAACCACACCAATATCGGCCGGCCATTAAGGTATCCTCGTGAAAGTAAGAACGAGCGACATAACGAAAAGCTTCGCGTCACGTCGCACAGTTCGCGCCGGAACGCACACATTGTTACAATTGACCGTAATACCGCTAAATGCGTCTTAAGATTTCTTTAGAAAGTGATAATATTTTCATTAAGCGCCGAGGTCAATAGTTCGCGAGCGCGACGCTTCCGTGCCCCGCGACTATTACGATCAGACAAACATTCGCATGCGATAAAATTAACGATACTTATACGATTATTATTTCACGCTCCATTCGTAATCGCACCGCGATACCCATTTACGGTATCCGGTATATTCGTTTAGGCGATTCAATTCAAAACCGTACGAACTACTATGAGCTCCGCAGTAAATGATTTCTATGGTATGAAAACAGTGGTACTTTTCCTTTTTTAAGGGAAACTTTTGTCGCTAAACTTTTAACTGATAAAGGTTTAACAGTTAACAATAGACTACTATTTCTTTTGATCAAAGAGATCAAGACACTAATGAAAGCAATATATTATTACACATACGTAACATCACGCCTGTAATCCCCGAAGAGGTAGACAGAGGAGTGTAGTACACGTTTTACCAATTACGTTTCAGTCCCATGGAATAGATAGTAAGCCTATTGCCATACACTAGGCACAATTCGGGACTTGGAGTCACTACTAGAAATTCTAAATTATAAAAATCCAATAGCACCCAACGCTGTCACGCTTGCAGCCGCTCGACCAACGAGGCATTATTATACATAAAGATAATAATACTACTATAGTATAGGTAACACATCAGATTTACAAGAATTCATCTACTTTCAGTGTTCACACGGCGCCGGCGGTACCATCCGGATGCGTCCCTTATCGACGCGATCGGCTCATTTCTCACAGCGAACCATATCTTATTGCCGAACGGACGTAACCTTAGAAAGCGAGATCACTCATTGTAAATCACACAAACAGACAAGGGTACGACTTATTTGTACAGTTTCACCGACTACAGCGAGAGACTGAGACTTCGACGGCGAGCAATAATTTTAGATGAGATAAGTACAAATGGTCAGTTAGAGAGCAAAGCGAACAATGGCTTGTGAATTGAAAAATTGACGTGTAATTCTGTGTTAATGTTTTGGCGAACCAATACGATTACATAGATCGCTTTCAACGGCCGTGCGGCTGTGAATGCTGGTAATGATGGGCTATTAGTTGTGCTAACTGCTTGGTACATAGGTACATGAAACAGTAAATGAATCACTGATATACTTACATTTCAATGATACTTACATTTCAAAGAAATGGTGATAACAAAACGAATGAGACATCGAAACCTATATGGCTGATGTCATCTTAAAAATTTTCGTCAACACCGTGTGACTTTTAACATATAAGAAAGTATACAAATAAATACGAAATAAAAAGGAAAGACTCACAGAGATATATATCTAAAAATTGCGAATTCATCGTAAGGGTTTCCCACAGCGACCACAATGGTAGGACGTGGCCACTTCGCCGCATTAAGATTTACGATATCAACCTCAGACATCCTCATTATGTCACAACGGCAGGAAATAGTTTATGACTTTAAACACGACTATGCGAAAGTATCAGATTTTATACAGCGAAGGGATTTGAATTTTGAAAAATTACTTGAACGCACTCAAACCCACATGAATAATTCTTGCCCGTTTCACGGAAACCAAATTAAAGAATTTAAACAATTCATGTGTACTTTTATTATTTACTGTTATTTCCAGCCAATCTTAAAATACAGACACATCAGTATATGTATTGCGAACACTTTAACAGGTTGAAGTTTAAGAGCTTTCCTATCAAACATCACTTTAATAAAACTTACGGTTTTAGCATCGCATTTTAAGAGTATTCTTAAATGCAAAAATTTTTCTAAATAATTTAGTGCCTATTTTTACAAATATGTTAATTAAAACAAAATCGATATAAATTCCACCCATACAATATACATATTTCCTCCCCCAGAAATCAGCTTAATTAGCAACGAAAACTACGATATTATATCCAATCGATCGTTTACATAATTCCTGATATCAGATCTGACAAATAAACAGACGTGGCCAGAGAACATTATTTTATACTAACTACGTACTCTGCACAGTAGTCTATCATACATGATTCCTTGAACTATACAATCGATACTTCTCTATTGAAAAATATCACCAAGACTAAATGAATCGTTTATGCAAATTACTTGGAGCAGCGTTTAAAACTTGATTTTTACAAGGTACATCCTTGCAATTATAGTTACTCTTGCATCAAATTACCTTATCCTGAAGAGCAATCTACCTTATCCGCCATAAACTGTTTATTGTAATCTAATTTACAATGACTACGAATTGCAATCAAGTTTATTCAACGTTTCTAAGGATAAAATAAATTCTCTAGAATCTCAAAATATTATCAGTGTATTATAAAACAAGACAACTTTAAGTTTCAAATTTTTGTAATACAGGTAACCCTGCTATATATAATACGGCGTCCTACAACACGGTTTCGATATAACACGATTCGTAAATTGCGGAAACCCTCCTACAACACGGCATTCTATAACACGGTTTCGCTATTACACCATAAGAGAACTGCAAAAACCTTTGTGCTCAGGCTAAATAAGACAAAAAAATATTAACTCATCATCCAACACGGTTTCACACAACACGGCATTCTCTAGGGATCAGACTACCGTGTTATGGGAGGGTTACCTGTAGCTAAATTTTTTTACAAGCAAGTTTTAATCATAACATAAACGCCTAACCGAGAGACGTCAAAATTGCTACAACTAGCCAGGTTACATAAAAATTAAGTCACGATTCACGAGTACGATGGTAAACGGTAGAACAAGACTAAAATAAATATTGAAATAAAGATGTAAATTTTACAATAAAAATGTAAATAAAGATAAGGAAAGAAATACAGATAAGTACAGAGCAAACGGTTAAAATCATATGTACACATTTGATTCTGGCGGTGGACGTAAAGAAACAAGTACTGGCAGTAAGATGAATCACTAGCTCGTAAAACCCGTTAGCAGTCAACCTCCAAGAGTTTATAGTGTCAAATATTTTGTGAAGCGGTGACAAAACTCCACACATTATGTACCACTTAGAAATTGCAAATTTCGTACTCCAAATTCCGACGATGTCGATTTGTCGTTTTTGGAAAGAATGGGTGTTAAGAATATAATTTCGAGATATGACAAAGAGTTGACAATATTTTAGACTTATAAGTTATTGCAAAAACGTAACATCACGTCTGTAATATCCGAAAAGGTAGGCAAAGGAGTGTAGTAAACTCCAACCAGTCTAACAAGTAAATGCAATGAAAAATGTGCTAATCTAACCAAAAAAATATTTTATGACGATAATTCTGTCTACAAATTGAGTCGTCCAAACTGTCGGCATGTGAAATAATAAGATGTCTACCACGAATTAAAAACGATACAACTTAGACATAAATTTTCTGATTTTTTTTACTTCAATTAAGATAGACGCGACATTGCCCCGATTAAGTCCTTTCACTAGATCATACGAATAACAAGATATAAATAACGCATATCAAATGTTAGTCAAGTTATCAATGAACATGACCCACATCTTGCAACATTTCACTTGACCATCGGTAGGAAGTAAATCAACTTAGGACAGGTACAATTTCAAATGTAGAGTGATGAAAGTAGAAGAAGCATGTCAGGGGAGTAAGAATGGAGATATTTGGCATTTGGGGCTGCAATAATATAAAAATTAGTATGTGATGTAAAGACAGAAATGCTAAATGTATTTGTAATATGTAGTTGACTAGACTTACTTTACAGAGCATTAATAACTTTCATATGACCATTCTAGACTTCTGTCATGGAAAATCTTAGTGCACACATCACATCACATCACATCATCAGTCTATCTCAGTCCACTGCTGGACATTGGCCTCCCCGAACGAGCGCCATCGCGCCCTGTCTTCGGCTTGTCGCATCCAGCATCTGCTTGCAGCCTTTCGCAGGCCAATCTTAGTGCAATTAAAATTAATTTTTACTGATCAACTCTCATCGTAAATAAGTTTTTTATATATATGTTCTTACGCTAAGACACGCAATAATTTTCTAATCGAAAATCATTGAAATTAACATTACTGTGTAATTATAGTTATTTTCTCATTTACTTTCTTTGACTAAGCAGGGAAATCATAACCACGAAACAAACAACTAATTCATTTGAACGGTTAACAATAGATTTTTTGGTCAGTTAATTTACTGTGTAGTCAATTTTATTACATCTAGTAGATATAGTTTAATCGGAAAGCGTCACTCAAACATGGCAATAACCATAGTGTTTGTCTTTCTTTTAATGGCAGGTACTAATGACAAATTTATATCTCCATCTGATTTCAACCTTGTCACTTTCATTAGAACCTGTTACAAAGACGGAAAACAAATAAACTGTGTCAAATTATCCATAATTCGATAGGCATGTGCACAGCGTATCTAGTTATCTAACATGCCTCTGAGCAATGGTATTGATGGATTGAAAAAAACTGTTATCTATCACTAAAAAATTAATGAACAAATTGTTTTAATGATGTGTAAATTGAACATCACATTTCGAAAGCTACACAAAAAATTTGGCAAAGTGATAGGGAGAAAAAAATCGGAACCAATACAACTTGTATTGGACAGATAGAAAACATCGTGCCACCAATCAACAAAGTGAAATCACTAATTACACTAACTGACACTAACAGGCCTGCTTCTACAGTCCTTTTCGAGGTCGGATGCAGACATCCAAGGGCGGTAGCGACCTTTGGTAACAAGCGCCTCGTTTGCTAATCTCATAAGTTCAAAAACGTGAAAAAAAGGAACATTAGGTTTTCAAAATGGCAACAAACACGAATGCAAAACAAATTCATTAAGAGTAATTCTATGAAAAGCGACCAAAATTATTAAATTGTCGTTGAGAACGCTTGCAGACGTGCATAAGCAGTGGCGGCCGTTTCATACAGGTATTTGTTTATTTACTGCTCTCTTCATTCAAAAATGAAGAAAACAGGAATATTTATATTATCAAGAGGGACAGGAATATAAATGTGAAACAGTTGAATTAAGAGCCACTCTATGAAAGGCGACCCAAATAGCTCAGTGCGGTGTCTCGATTCCGTCTGCTCTAACGAAGCGAAACGCGTTACTCGCCTGCCGCCATTAGCGCTGTAAGTACATGTAATTATTGCAAGCTTCCTGACTGTTATGCGACGCGACTGATCCTGATTGCGTACCTCGACCCAACTCAGCTTTCTATGGTAATTATCAAAGCAATTAGACGAACAAGGATAGCTACTGCAATCATTGGACCAGTGAGATGTTTTCGCAATGGTGTGTGATGTTTTAGTTTATTTTGGTAAGGCTAGCGAATCATTGGCATAATATTTCTCTGTTTATACGAATTATATCTCCAGGGAAGGAACATAATTTATAAAAAACATAGATGTAAGGTGAATTTCTAACGCCAGACCCATGAAGTGAGAAGATGAAAAGTGTTAACATTCCTTATAACAAGTGAATGCCTGCTTATTACCTTATTACCTATAACGTAAAAAAATCGTCAAAACTATTTACAAATTAATTAGTTATGCACAAAAAAATTAGAATTAATTTTTACATGTTATATTTTTCACATTAGTATCATCAGGCAGATAATATTATATATAAAAAATATAACTTGATTTTTTTACATTTAAATGCTTTATAATTTAAAACGGCAATAGTAATTTATCAAATACATATAATTAAAAAGAAGTCGTATGAACGCCACTCTCGCCGTTATCGGGCTATAAATCGAAACTAATTTACACCTTCACACTGCACACCCAATTTACATTTATATTTATTACGTGCTATTACATTAATAGGCAAATAAACATTTCCTTACTTTTTCCTTCACACTTCACATTTATACAAGACCAATACACACATACACTAACATTATTTCTTCAACAACACGCCCCGACATTCGCACCTCCTTGCAAATGAAAGTTCGTTATTGCTCTGCTTTTTCCTCATTTCAATATTAACAGTCACTTTGATATTATATCGACACGATCATAAAGAGAGAAAGACTGTCATTGGATTTAATAGCCCGATAATGAGATAAGCGATCGCGATATGGTTTGGTGTGCGTTCCTACATAGTTACAAATCAGTACAAATGATTCGGACGTGGCTTTGAAATTATTGTTAACATAAGAAAAGAGCAATTTTCAAAGTTATTCCTTGACAATAATTTTCCTGGCAGTAACGGTCACAACAGTTACAGAGCAAATTTACGTAGTGCAAATATATCCAAAAAATTGACAAATACTACAGAATATAATCGGATTGCTTATTTTAGTAAAAAGCCTAAGGGAATCACTTAAATTGATAACAGTAGATATATGGATAAGGCATTACCGTTTCGATAATTTACAAATAACAACGTATTCTGTCTGATAAGAATAATAAAATTAACAAGAAATCATATCATTCAATAACCAAAATAAGCAAAACCTTTGCTGTGGTGACCAAATCACTAATAAACTAGATACATAAATAGCTAACTACATATTTAAAAACGTACACATAACAAACACTCAAGTTTAAAACAGAAGAATTTCTCCAAGCTCTGGCTACGCAGGCAGGTTCAGAAACCGCAGGATCAACGGGCCCAACATAATGTGATAAATAGGCCAGATAATTTAGAGAGCAATACTCGGTTGTTGTAAAGAACGAAAAAAAAACAGCCGCAAAGCTTTTAAATGCAATCATGTCCTGTACATCGCGAGTACAAGCAAGATAGGTGAAACTGAAGCGCTCGGCTATAAGTCAGCTTGTAGAAAGCTTCGCGATACACATGCAACAAGTTGGCCGAATTACTACAGAAAAGTGTTCCTACTGGCTAGAAGCGGTTTCACCCACTTGCGCGTTCTAGTATGAAATATCACTGGCTGTAACCTTTTTCTTTTTTTTTAAAGTAAGTCCATGCAAACTAGCGGACGGGCCACTTGATATTAAGCAGGCAACGTCACCTATGAACATGTGCAACTCCAGAAGAGTTGCCAATGCTTTACCGGTAACTGCGAAAGAAAACATTTTAAAGCAACCTGGAAATCTTAGACTTTTTAATGTTCTTAAAGTCTACCAATCCGCATTTAATCAGCGTAACTATGGCCTTAGCCCTGTTTAATCTGAGACGACATCAGACACCAAA
Source organism: Parelbella ahira ahira (assembly GCA_018244795.1). Lineage (NCBI taxonomy): Eukaryota > Metazoa > Arthropoda > Insecta > Lepidoptera > Hesperiidae > Parelbella > Parelbella ahira. The sequence goes on from DWME01001274.1 coordinate 16,334, forward strand.
GGCAGAACGATAAACGATGCAACGATAGTTAGAGTCAGAAATTTAAGAGAATCTTATCGAACCACCGCGCCGTCCACCGATTTCTAACAATCTATCTTTGATAGCTACCACACGCGATAAATAATGACGAAACGTCAATACTGCTTCTTCCTTGTCATTACCTCGAATAACACTCATTTACATATCTCCAAAGATAATCTTTAATAGCCCATAGCTTATCCGTTCACAGTGAAGTAACATTATGGCAGCAATATTATGGCGGTAACATTCACTATCCAATACCGGCGTGAATGTAGACTGGTTGAAGAGTAGCCTCGTGTTTTATTTTAATTAACAAAGCCACGCCCCGATGATATGGTCCCAGTCATTGCAATGCGGAAAGAGAAACAAAGCCGAGGAGACACCAACGTTAAGCAATAATTTAATAATATTTTGGAATATCTTACACACGGTTTAACGACAAAATAGGAAAGCCTGCTGTGGTAACCAGAAAACTCATAAGTATATGTAATTCTACATGCATATAATATACATAAATACTTATGTACGTAAATAATGTTACATCCGGTCATAGAATTAATACTAGTGCACATTACATTAATTTTTAGGTCGTGTGAAAAATGATTTGAACTAATCCAACCACATTCAAAACATGAGCCAAAGTCTCTAACAACTATGTATGTACATATATCAACAGAGCAGTAAAACTTAACTAATCGAAAAACTAACGAAATCGAAACGAAAGAATTAATCGAGACTAAGGTATGAAACAGTGCAATAACATTTAAATGTAATCTATAAATAGATATCAAATTTAATACCCCAAGGGATCTGACGTGATGTCATAATGATAATAATGAATACTTAATTCAGTATCCCTCATCTCTGATCCCAAAACATGCAACGGAAATGAAATTCGTCGGAAGTCGAACATTCCTCGATGCAAAAACTTCACACTGAACATTCTCACGCTATTCACACTGGAAACACGTTATCAGTGTCTATTAAGATACTGACGGAACAATCTCACTTAATAAATAATAAATATTTGCTTTTTTATAATTAATTTCACCACAAAATGCCACAAATAATATGTATACGACAAGTTCTTAATTTCCAGTCACATAAATAAAAATAATATTTATCCACCTAGACTTCGAACTTTTACAATTAGTGGCGATAGAAACTGTATTATTATTATTATTATTATATCGTCACGTCAGGTCTTTTAAGGGTTCAGTAGAAAGAAAAAGAAAAATTTTAATAGAAAAACCAGTATATTTGCTTACTAGCATTCACTAAAGCTACTAAAGCCTAAAATATAACAGACTAAAAAGCAGGTACCAAAGAGCTGCCTCTTCCGTTTCAAATAAAACTGAAGAGATTCGGTTCAAATTGTAGATAATAGGATCACGGGGTATATTTTACGGTCGTCAATGGTCCCATAAATAATTCATCAGAATGCCCACAACAATGGCACCTGCTGGAACAATCCCATGGGAACTTTCGCAGGCGAGGGTGTTCCGCGCGGCCTCACATAGCCACAGTCCCGAGAAGTACATAATAATGGCTTTAAATATACAACGAGACTATTCAAAAACATAAGCAACTTAAATTTATCGTGTAATTTTACATATAGTGTCATCTACGTTAAAGTTATAGCGCGTCGGTATGGCCTGTCTATAGATACGTTTATACGTTAAAACGACTGAAGCGATTCCATGAAATCTATTTACTATAGAGATACTTTAAACTATGCGGATAAAAATTAAACCATTTTTTAAAAAAGGTATCCTATCTATTCTAACAGTCATGACAAAGTAATGATATATTTCGCAAAGGTATTCACAATGCGGCAGTCAGTATTTTTATTGCATTGTATATAATTATTCTTATGAAAAATAGACAATGTATTTTCTGTATTACGCCATGTTATTTTTCGGTGAATATATAAAATTATTTTTCAACGGGTCGTATAGAACACTCGAAACTTTCATATTCAAGGTAACACGCGAGTCATAATTACTAATGATAGGATAAAAATGTACCAAAACTCAAGTGGGCAATATACCGCTGCGACGTCAGATATCGCAGGGGATTTTAGCTCTTCTACCTAAAGACATTGCGTTCTTAATTCATTGAGCATCGCTGAACACCATGGCGTAGTAAAGTATATCGTGATTTACTCCAATAGATTCGGGCTACGAACGCTGGTGATTTCAGCCTAATAAATTGTCGTTCGGAACCAGAACGGGGCGCACGCGAGCCACTCGTAAATTTTAATATTGTATAGAAAAGTGCCCATTACATGAAATTAAATAAAAATTAAAGTCTATGGAATGTGAAATAAAAACGGTTTATGAACCTACACATTTTATTACAAATTTTTAATTAAAAAAGTATATACAGTATGTAGGAACATATGTACAATACATATTTAAGTAACACAACATCAATGTACTGAAACGTGAATAAAGTTCACTCAGGGCAGTAGCAACGATAATTCCATCCATGTTAACTAAACTCTGGTACTAACTGGACTCACGTGGTTTATATTAGAAAGTTCAATAATTACTAACTAACTCACTTTCCACTAATGGCAACTTGACACTTTTTTCACGTAAAAAATAAAAAGGTCAAGAACTGTCATGGACAACCTTAAGAAATCGTAACCGGACAAAATTAAAATGTGGAAAATGATGAGATATTATATCAATATAAATCCAGGCCAAGTGACACTCTGTATGGTTCGGAATGGAGAGCGTGAGATATCGGCTACATGTGTGGGTGACAGTGAAAACACGGTGATTAAAGATGATGCTGGCATATTTGATAAACCGCACGAGTAAACGGAAAGTGGGAGGATTTACTGCAAGATCGTAAAGACATTGTAAACAACATCAAATATCTCGATTGAATGCATATTCATAAACAATAATCTGGTATTTAGGTATGGTAAGCAATTAAATATACACATTTTAAAAAGAAAACGAACGACAAAAAGCAATTAATAACACAGAAAAATATTTCACTTTGAAAAGCCAAAAAAGCGTAACCCTATGTGACGGCTCTCTTGTAAAGCAAGTAACAAAACAAACACGACAATGCTCATTCACAATACTATACAAAGGTCAGACAACCAACCGCCTACCGAAAAGTATACAGAATATAATAAAGAATACCATTCTGACACAATTCAATCAATCCACAGCGTTCGACGGAAACGTCGAGAAAGTTACGGAGAAAGTGAAGGAAGTCTAGAAGATGTTTTGAAAACAAAATGGCCTGGAAGTAAATAGCGAACTGTGCGCGAAGTAATTTTAGCTAATTAGATTTCACCGGCGCCATGAAAGCTCGCTCGAGCTTTCAGCGCGCGATACACTTGACGCGGATTGTTTTTAATAATAATGCCAAGGCTTATTTAAAACCTCAATCGTCAAACGAGTATGAAGTTGTGTAATAGTCGCAATTAAAAGTAATTCTACATTTAACGATATATATACATATGTATATATATATACACATATGTACATTTTTAAACGACATTATGTGACAAAGGTACACAAACAACATATCAAAATATAATTTACCAGTAAGCCATTCGTTGCAGTGACATGCCAAATACATTGCTACATAATTTTTATTTGCTACGTAATTTTAATGTACGTACATAAAATTAAAGAACAGTTATGTCACAGACAAGTCTCCTAAAGGCGTCGCGCTGGTAGCAATGAAACGGTGAGTTTACTACGACATTGACATTGAAACGGTCGTTCGTTACAGCGACGGCTGTTTCGTAATCACTTGTCACCGGACCCTGACGACGCTCGTTATTCGGTACCTCAATTATCCACTGTTTAGATAATATCCGTGTAATAAAATTATCGTCTCATCTGAATGACCACAATAGTTACTTCAGAATTTGGCTTGCATTCTTCTATAGTCATGTAAACTATCTTTATTATTTAGAGAATTTCACACAGCCATATATTATTCTCTATAGATTTAATATGAGTCATTATTGTGAAGTCATCGTGGATTGTGATTTTAAATTTTAATTACCAATGACCAGAAATATTGTATCACATAAATGTCAGAGTTGAAAAACTGTTGATTACATAAATTTGCTACAATCGAGTCAAGTCGGAGCAACTAGACGAAATAGAAACTGTATCGTGTGCAATTGAGATCACACTGAACACGAATGAAGAATAAAAGATACTATTAGAGACATCATCTGAATGTAATCGGGGACACCGTCAGCGTTGGCTACTCATTATAATATTAAGGGCCACTGGAGGCGTCGTCGGCGGGCCGCAATTCATCTTAGGGACAAAGCATCATACCGTTAACTCACAGTCGCTACTCCACGCCACTTCAATGGAAAGTAACACAAGTGGAAAAAGAATTGCAGCTGACGTTAATTGAGGTTATCGGTCATACAAAAGAAATATAATTATCTACTTGAAACACGAGAACCCGCGAACATCTAGATAAGTTACACCGAGAGATTCGTCAGAATTTGAAAATGTAACGGAGTCACTAGATAATACGAGCGCGTTCCAGTTTATAAGAAATTTATTTCACGCTATATCGTCCGTGAGAAATGCAGTTGCATCTCTATCTATCGAATTTAGATTAATGATACTAAAATTTTAGCCATTTTAAAAATTTTGTGGTTTCCTGTATACAATAATATAAATTTTAAACAAATGTTAACATGTTGTTGCGCAACTTAGTAGCAATATATTTTTTATCGCACGATGATGCAATCGGATCACCCGCATCGTTATCGCGGCTAAACTTCAAAACACAAAAGACACGGTATTTGAGGACGCATCAAACATAACACCATCGAAATTTCACGGACGATTTGACTAGAGAACGAGCAAAAAGTGGTGGCGGCTTACGCTTCACTTGATCGCACCTCACTACTAAGTGTTCTCCATTTAAACTACTTAAAAAAGAAACAACTTAACCAAAACCTTACAGTGATTTCAAATGTAAAATATTAAATATTTCGTCTTCTCTTTATGCAAGTAGAATTAGACAATAAATAATATTTTACTTTGCTGCAACCCATAATAATCTTAAAATTGTCTTGTACGACCTTGAACAGGTAACGAATGTAACATAATGACAGAGATATCGAAATATCACCAAAACATAACTAAGCTCCGAAGAGAATCATAAAATGTAAATGAATAACATATACCTACATGTAATAGGGGAACGAGGCAAATGTTACGCAACAGTTAACAAGTTGGGCAGCGACGCGGCCAGCGGCCACCGGATCAGTTCTGGCACCGATGACACAACGCCCGAAAAAAACAAAGACTCTGTTTTCGAATTTGAAGTTCAATTTTACGGAAGAATAGCTTAATGCCCACGCGGCTTTTTGTTTATAATAATTGGTCTCTATATTGTTACGTACATTCTGCCCGGTCCAATTGCCTGTAGTAGCGTGATTAATAAATTATTTGACATTCATAAATAACGGAAATAAATGCACCATATTATTTAGCATTTAAATAAAAACAGTTGCAAATAATTTAAAGAAACGACCAGTTGGTGCAAACAAGTTGAACATCTCAAATGACGTGTAGATTCGTAACATTGTTGTAAGAAGCAAGGACAACACCCAATTCAGATAATCGACTGTAAAGTAGTTTGGCAGTCATAAAGCTAATATAAAGTAATTGGACTGTCATAAAACTTATAAATCCGTTCTTTTAAGGCTAATTATTAACGTTACAAGGGATTGTGGATTGTCAGAATACCTGATGCAGCTCAAACTACGGTTTTAAACAATTGTGGTTTTCGTTCTTAAAGATGCACAAGATATGCACGTACATAATATACACAATTGCTACTGAACAACATTTACTTATAACTAATATGACAGTTTTATGGCATACTTCGATCATAACGAGTATTGTTTTGGGTAAACGCCAATGCTACTCGACTTGACCTCTATGGCAAAGTAATTAAAATTGATAGAAGGTACTTTTCGATTTTCAAACTACACATTAGAGGATATTTGTATTTTTATTGCTGGTAGCTCCAAGAATACAATCGGCTCAGATATGGCAGTATTTGCATCTTTGTGCAGTTTTTTAACTACGTATGTATTATTATTATCAGTCCTACTATTGTCTCTTTCATTTATATGTGGCCAACAGTTATTAGAGAACATAAATGTAATAAGAATTTTTGATTACGATATTTAGTCTCTACGTACTTTGATCATTTTTTATTTATTCATTTATATTTTCATTTTTTTCTGTTTGGAATCACATTTCCACAAACACTTTTTGTAATTAATTTGAATTGCTATGCTAACATGAAAAACTAATGAATAACTGTTCTATTTTCTGTTAAAGATATTTATATGGATTAGAAAAAGCACTCAACTACAATACTGGATGCCCAATAAAATTATTACCTCATCTACTATTCCATTTAAATATGACAATAAAACGTGACTTGTGTGTGACACAGCAAGAAAAATGGTACGTGTACTCTCATTTATTCGAATTAAACTGTCGCGTTACCTTGCTAACAATTTGTTACCAAATTCCATATCTACAAATTATTCTAATCACATACACTGGTGTATGTCTCTACATGGAAAACTCTTGCTTTTCTATCTTCATCATCACTATCGGCCACCCTTTTATCAATGCCCTTTTGAACACCGTTATCGATGCAAAATGGGAAAGATTACAGACACTGATGATCAAATTCTAGTTGGCAGCCAATTTATTTTCATTTCTTAAATTCCATGCCAAAATTCCATGCAAAAAGATAATTTTGTGTTATAAAAAGACATATTTATAAATACTATTACAAACTGCATTCTGCAAGTAGCCATCGCCATCTGGTATACCATGAGCGTGTGTAATTAATCCACGTGGAATGCGCACGATACTCTCCCCGTCCTTGCGGTCGTCGCCGCTATCGGATTACGTCGCCTCTTGTCGCCCTGTTGCCTCCTCGCGGTCGTCCCTCGTGACATCGTGGCGCACTCCACCACAACCACGTCTCGCTGATTATAATCTGCAGCGTTTATATCGTAATCAATTAAATTGTTTTAATCTATAGCTCACTGTCAATATTAAAGTTCGTTTGATTCGTTTCAGCTTATATCTGCCTGCTGATCAAAAATGTAATGTGTGTTTGAATCATCACTTTTCAGAAGACTCACAATCTTACTTGGCTGCAAACCGTGCAAATCAATTTAATTGTAATTGTCTATTGCTTTTTGGCTAAATTTATGAAAATTCATGTGTTCTCTTTCAACTATGTCTCTCCGCTGACCTATAAATGTCTTGTAACTTTGAATCATAACTTTCCGAAGTTTTACAATCTTACTTGGCTGCAAGCCTAAACACGACTAAACTTCCCAACAGGGAAGAATAATTCTTACTCTACGTTTAAAGTTAATCTTCATACTCATTTATTCTTTTAAATTATCATTGTGCTATTCATTTTCTAAATTATAATTACTGAGTAAAGTTCAAACGCAAATTATAGTTCACAACATTTCGGCCGCTCGTGTCCAGCGACCCGTGAACCAGTTGTCAATTATCAATCAGGGGACTTAGAACTGAAGCAAGTGATATCAAATGTCAGCCCAGCCGCCCACGGAGCGCCAAGGCCGCGCGATCACCTACGTCCCGTTTCAGCTGAGCCCACAGCCCCATTGTGATGGCTTGAATCATGTCGTGTGTCATATGTAAGGAATAGGGCTATGTCATGTATGTTTAAGTCTTACGCATATCGAAGTATACGACCTTTAAACTCGAATCATTTTCAAACTCTAACAATAGTGTAAAGAATGACGTCATTTCGTTTGAGCTGTAGGTAATTACTTATAAAATTATCTAGAACAAGTAAACAAAACATTTTTTGCGTACAATATATTCAAATGTACTAAACACATCAAGTTATTTTCTATTCTCAAATATATTTAGGTAATGTCCATCAACATACTTAGAATGTTCAACCCTAGGTTTTCACCACCCACCTGTAGAGCTACGTCGGTGTTACATTTATTACGCACTAGAACTGTCAACTTGCACGCTTTGATCCATCCATCAACGTGCTAAAGTGTGCAGTGGTCAGACAACATTGGACATGCTCTTTTAACAATCATTTAATAACAACTAATAATTGCGAAGTCAAATTGATTAATAAACATTCAAAAGTAATACAAATTTAACTGTATATAATGTTAGATCTTTGCAAAAATCAAGGTAACGGACCAACTCATACTCTCCTTCTGATCTCAAATTTAGTAGAGCTGCTGTGCTAAGATAATGAGATAGCTAAGAAACATACTTTAGGTATATGTCTAAATACATGTCTCGTTAATCGAGTGGTTGCAAGCGCAACTGTTGATGGGATGGTCCTGGGTTCAAATCCGAACTCTGGTACTAAAGTGGGAAATTAAGGCAGTAAGGTGTCATATAAAAATGACATATTATGTCAGTGAGAGAGTTGTACTGGTATAAACTTACATGCTTATGCACATACGTACAGGACAAGTCCACACACGCTCTGATTACGACGACGGCCGACTGTCCTTCCAATTCCTACCGGCGACATTATTGCAACGAATTTCGTAATGCGCTTTTAGTTTGTTACCACTCGATACCATATACAAAATTTCAAAAAAATGGGTAAAAGTTTTTGCTTACTAGTATAAGAATAATATTAACGATAAAGAGAGCTCTCTTTCAAGGCCGCAACGCATTGGTCACTCCTCGGATGTTACAAATATCCACAAAGCCACGGTGACCAATTAATATCAAGTGGCCCGTCTGTCTGTTTGCCGAGTTGAATATTAAAAAAAAACTACATATTGCAAACGATACTCCGCCACCAATGAAACCGCGGGACGGTCTCAGTCAGAACATAATATTTCTCTACATTTTAGACAACATTTGTTATGACGTGCGAGATAAGCGGAAAAATCAGTAGATTACGTTGATAAGAAAACTGTTTTAAAATCAGTTGCTTAACACGATAAACTCGATACGGTGAAGATCTGAAATGTAGGTACTACTTTCTTTTCACTACTTTACGACAACTAATAATGGACGAATTGCAAATACGCAAGTCCTATAATCCTATAAATATAGCGTTTTATAATCAGATAAATAATTTATCAATGACTACGTTGTTCGTCCAGTAGTTGTTTGCGCGACTGCTGATCAACAGGTCCTGGGTTCAAATATTGGGTCGGGTACTATCGGATTTTTTCAATTTCTTTTTTTTCTAGTAGTAGCTCTGAGTCCGAGCCTGAGCCAATAGGCTCATTATCTGCTTCATTATGAGATGTAAACGTAATTGGTAGAACGTGGTAATGTACTACACTCTTCTGCCTACCCCTTCGGTGTACACAGGTGTCATGTTACGTTAAGTCTTAAATGAATAAT
>DWME01001275.1:0-25774 GCA_018244795.1 Parelbella ahira ahira
AGATAACATTGCTGGACGGTACTATTTTAAAATAAGCTTTTCCATATACACATGAACGTTACCCGTAATAATATAAAAATATTCTATTTAAAATGTCTATCCTAAGAACGTCGAGACACTACTTTAAAACACTACCTACAATACATTAATTGCTCTGCTAAAAAGCTATTTATATGATTAGCCTCATTAAGAAAGAGAAAAAAAAAGGCTTTTTATAATGAGAATAAAAATTCTTAATTTAAACAAAAAATACCAAATAATTAAATTAAAAGATATTAAATTGAGCGAAAGGGATTATTTACACAGCTATTCATTTGAAATATTTAAATTAATTCTAGAGTTCTTTGTTGGAAGCAAAGGTTTCGAGATGAGAACGAGTAATAACAAACGTTAATTATCTTCTCTGTTGTTCGAGGGATCCGTGAAAATAAATGATAAGAAACACATTAAAGAATTAAACTGATAATTATGTTCAAAGTTTAAAATTTGGTGGCTCTAAGAGAGAAAGTAATGACCCGACTTCGATGAGAACAAAACTAGATTTTTGTAATGGTTACATTAAAAAACAGATCTTTATAATAGCAGGCAAGAAATTAAGGCATTGTGACCACTCTTATCAGAGAAGCATAGCCAGGACTTCGCCTTTACGACGACATCCGTCGACGTTTTTGACTGCCGAATCGCAACATACCTACCTACGTGAGTATAATCTTAAGACCGTCATCTAGTTACAGAATAACAGCTAAGTATAGTTGTAGGTAGAATATGCAATATAAAATCGCGGAATATACATATATCAAAATAATAAAAAGTAACTATAAAATATTAGAAGTGATTTAATTTTACATTATTTAATAAACTTCATGAACTTTTAAATAGTCTTTTATAAAAATATAAACAACACATTAATCAAGGCACGATGAAGATGGGCTCGCGCTACCAGAATATTAAACGAGCTTTTTAATTTCATGTGTAATAAAAGAGTGAAATTTGCTTAGTAACTTTCGGACCAAGTGCATTTTAGAAAGTTTTTTTTTTAAATCCCTTTACTGTTCCACTTTTAGACAAGGACATTATGGGAGGAGATCTCCAAGCAAAAGAACAGCTAAAGCCATAATGGACCGCACTGGTAAAGTGCGTTTTGGTACACTTCACACTACTTAAAGAACATTATGCTCAAGGTATGCAGATTTCTCCGCAATGCTTTTCCCCATCGTTGCAATAAGTGATATTTAATACTTGAAAAATATCATTTTCCTGGGCTTCCCTCCTGGTTTAATTAAACTCACGCAGCGGCTAAATGAAAGTCTAAACGAAACAAACGCAACGATTATATTTTACGTTAACTGATGGTCAGATTTTACATTCGTTACAATTTCATTATAAAAATGTATTATTCATATGTAAAGCGCAATTATTTAAACGGATTTTTAAATATAAAAATATGATACTAATTTTAATTGCGATAAAAATATTAGTTTTTCATGTAGCGAAACGGGTAACGCTGATGTGATTTAATAAAGTTTTAAAAAGTTCTAAAATTAGCTAAAGAGTAGGCATTCAGTTTATGACACCTGAATTTATTCTTGGATAGATTAAACGTTTAATCAAAATTAATCACAGAATCCTCAGTGAATAGGAAATTAGGACGCCTTTTAAATAAAAATTGTGGGTAATTAAAATCAACGTAATATAATCTTCTCAAGTTATTCATGAAATATCGCAGATAGCTACCTTAATGGAAGTTCTCGTACGCTATAAAAGCATTACCAACTTCTTAGTTGTAGTTTGCAAACAATTTACGATCGCTTGATTAACATCGCCTACCTACGAACAATGTGGCTTGGTTAAACTATCGTAATTATAGAGTAACATTAGTCGGTATTTCAAAACTTCCGAAACTGCCAATCACGCAATTGTACTGGGTTCTAACTATGATATTTTTAAACAATGCACTATTGGCCGCATCATACAGTCCACCATCAAACTGTTAAAACTTTTGTTATTAAAAGGATTTTGAAATTTCTTTATTTTATTGATTCGTTCTTTGCAGTTAGTTCATGAATATAGACTGACTCCATGAATATTACGCGTAGTATTCATGTGACAATAAAGACGTCTAGCACTCAATCTGGTTGCGGTGTAATAATATTCAGCATCTTTTAGTATCGCGATTAAATAAACATTTTTTTTATGATAAATTCGTTTTACGGATAATTTATACATTTTATTTCATAAATATGTTTACTATCTAACATAAAATATAACTTTTCAAATATATGTACATAATATAATTATAATGTTGTTCTCTGCTAAACACTCTCACTAGAAGTGCTTGTTCATTGAACTAAAAATAAGTAAAATATAGGACGGCAAAAACCAAGAGGACGGCAAAAACCAGGAACCAAAAATAGAAACTCATAGAAATAATATGAAGATTTGATTCTAGTAAATTTTGTTAAAATATATTTGGAGCGCTAAAACTGCATAGACAACTGAGAGTTGAACATGGTGCATTCTTTAAAGAAAACAGAAGAGGAACAGGCCAGCTCTTCGAACTGGCCTGTTCCTCTTCTGTTCTGTTCTATTCTGAGCTGAACATCAAACTCAGTGGTGTGATATTGGACAGGCATATGTCCAGCGGTGGACGGAACTAGGCTGATGATGATGAATAGGCCATAAATGCAACCAGGATTAGATGTCTAATGATCATTCGGAACATCGATTAATATGCCTCCGAAACACGTAGGTACATGGTATCCAATCAGAATACAAGATTATAAATCTGCCAATTAATAATCAGATACTCAGCATTGTTTACATGTGATATCATTAACTATGTATATTCGTATAACACCGCGCTATAAGCCCAGTCAACATATAATCATACTTATAATCTGAGTAACTGAATTGCAGTTCAGTGCTACGTAAAATGTATTTCGTGTTGTTACAGCGCAACGAGTCGTGAAAATGTTCGTGAGAGGTGCTCTCGCAAAGGCTAAGTGTGCCGAACAAAGTTAGCCACGAGAGAGTCGGTGTTTGTTCATCGCTTTGAAGTTAAACGTTACCATGTGTACGTTAGACTTCGTTATAAACTTAAATATCTTGCAATGCAGACTAAATTTCATATTCACGTTTTGGGAATTACAAAATATGTACGTTCGTACATTTGGTGTACAAGTTACAGTATGACAGGTTGGAGTGAATATCTGATAAAACCAAAAATATCACGGTGGCTGCTCCCTAAATTAGACCTTGAAGCTTCGGTCGGGTTGTTTATGTGAAGTTGGTAAACTTCGAAGCTTTTACCGAACTGCCTCTTGGAAGCAACAACCGTGAAGTCGCTAACGCAATTGCTAGAAGTTTCTAAACAATTAGAAGATCTTTGATAATGCTTCGATACAGACAAAGCTAAGCGTAGCTAACTGGTCGAGTTGATTATTGAATCTTATTAAATATGTTTAATTTTGATGTTACAGAAGTCACAAAGGCGGATCTATAAGCAGATGTTAATTGTTCGCAGTAGCTCTAGGACCCTTTTTAACTAGAGATATTTTAGCCAACAATATCTCCGACTATATCCGTCACACAACCGTGTTATCTTAGAGTTTTTCGTCCTTCCACTGTTGAACACAGTCTCCATTCAGTGAAAGGAATTAAGTCGTTATCTCAGTTATCTGTCAACTAACCAAGGTATGTATAACACTATAGGGAACATTTATTTATTAAAGTAGACACATTAAGGCATTTTTTACCTTAATTGGATAGTACGATAACTCCAAAGCATATTTTCCACTTAGGTTAGGTCAATGAACCATGATCATTTATTTTAATTAAATTTTACCTTTCGGGGCACTTTATTATAAACAATAGTATATTAGGACTATACATACACTCTAAATAAGCACAGTATTATCAGTCTATTAATTAATAAAGTATATAATACAAGATGCCAACGTGTGCTTATGTGACGTTTTATTTAAAAACAATAAAATTTTACTCAGTAATGTTCTTTTATTGCAATACCTACTTTTCGTTTACTTGTTTATTTTGTAGGGTAAGTAACTCCTATACAATGTTTGATCCCTTATTCCACTCTGAGGGATTGATTTAACATAAAAGTATTCTATGTAGCCTTTGTTCTTTTCCAGGGTTCATCCCGCTTCCATACCCAATGTCAACTCAATCGGTTTAGCCGTTTTCCCTAGCAATGAAGTAGGCAGTCGTATATGTACTTGTTGTTTTAAAAAATTCATGTGGAGTGTTTAACAAATGTTGCTAATTTGTAAGTTGTAGAGTTCTTAGTCTAGGCCTCGCCTGCGGCAGTACTCACTAAGCTTTTGTCAAATTATACCGAATACTAGTTTTTTTAGTAAATTGGGTGTATGATACATTAAGTGTATGATAATTATATGACAGCAATTTATATGCTGCTTCTCCTATTACACATTTTGGACGGTTCAATCTTCCGGGTGGCGGTACTTGCTTGTCCTCATTTTGAAGTATTTTTGACTCGGTCTACTTATATTTAAAAGGCGTGAAAAATTTTTTTTTTATTGTATTGTCTTAACAAAATTTCGATGGCAAATAAAATATCAATTTGAACTTCGATGATTGTACCATATATGGGCTATAAACACTCCACTTTGTGTAGAGTACCGGTTTATTATTTGTATAAAATGAAAAAAATCTATTTGATGTTGATCGATACGGAACATTTCAATAAGGGAAATAAAATTTGGGACCCAACGGGATAATCCAGGATCAAGTTCTGAAACATTTCGTACCCACGGCATATTCATTTTGAAACAAATCGTAAGGTTAAAAAACAGCATTTTGAACTAGGTATTTGAGAAGAAAATATATTTTGGAACACAACGGCTTATACATTTGTTGTTTATACAACATTTATACGGCTTGCTGAAGGCAGAGTATCGATGCTTCGCCTGACATGAAGCATTTGTTACAAAACAAATCATTTTTCTGGGATCGTATGTTCATATTCTGGCACGCATCGCTTACTTTACAAAATTTGTATGCAAGTTCAGTATAAATATTACGTGTTTTAATGGGGGAGAAAAACTTCGAGGCTTGTATGTCTTTAAACTTACCATATTTTCTAAGTCGTGTGAAGTCTATCAATTCACTCTCGACCAGCGTGGCGGGCCACGTACAAGTTGTTATCGCCCAAATATATATAAATGTGTATATATCGTCCTCAAGATCCCAGATGCCATAAAATTTCCTATATTCTTTGAGAGATTGACCTGACATTTTACAAGAGCACGGGATATTGAAGAAAAATAACGCTACGCCTGAAGCGGATCGAAAGGTGTTCGATACAGAAAAACAATCTTGCTACTTGCGTGTGTGTGTGTTACATATACACGTACGGTTTTGAAAATAGAATGTAAAAACTAGGATTTTGTTGTTTAGACAGTCGTATTCCGGCGGCCTTCAAAAGGTATTTAATTTTATGTATATTTTTTTAACATTATTTACACTTTGTTTAGTTAAATCATACTACACAGTACGAAAATGAAATTATTCTTTGGTTTCTTACCCTTTTACTTATTGGAAAGTATTTAACGAACAACATTTATTAAAAAATGTAATCTACTTATGTGCTCAAAAAAAAAAAAACATATGGATAGATGAATTTTCCTAAAAATTTTGCAAACACAATTTTGAATAAAGCTTATTTTAGCGGTTTCAGCACGTTTAATGAGATCTATCTTAGCAAAATATGTCTTGATAAAAGGAATTTTAAGGTTATCAGAAAAGATAATACCTACATAATAGTTCTCTTGGTTTGGTTTTATATGTATATTTATGTATATTTGATTGCCTCGTTAGACGAGTGATTAAAGACGGGACTGCTAATCGAGAAGTCCTAGGTTCAATCCCGGGGTTGCATATCGTTGGTTTTTACTAACTTGAAATTCCTAGTAGTGACTCGAATTCTAAATCCGTGCCCGAAGTACGGCAAGCTCATCACTAATTCCACGGCGGAACGTATAATATTGGAGCGGATTCGTGGAAGAAATGTACGACACATTTGTCTGCCTACCTCTTCGGTGAAATACAGGCGTAAAGTTATTCTTTTATATTCATATACAGCACTGTGCATATATATGAACAACAATAATAAAAACCTAACGCAAAAGTCACATTAGTACTTAAAGTCGCAAAAAAAAGTTTATAAATGCCTCATTTATTCTTAGTAGTATACTTTGGTTATTATATTTCATGAAAATTTACGATTAGGAGCAAACGCAATTATGTATTCAAGCTACTCCTAACAGTCTTACAAAAATAATAAAAACAAAATTGAATCACGATTCATGAACGTTCTTGCTTTTGAAGGTAACGAAATTTTTCATTTTTGTTATAACCTTCACAATACTTAGAAAAGGCTGCCGGCGAAGCTTCTCGAGCCTTTTTATTCTTGGCATTTTGAATATGTTCCGTAATGTCGTTAGTTACTTACTAACAAAAAACGGTTTTCTTTGTATGGAATATTGTATGTGAATATTTGTTTAACTTTTGGTAAGTATTGTATTTATCAATTTGCCAAAAAATATTTTTGCTGAAGGTCTGTGTCCTGTGTAGACTGTTAAATACATTTTCAGTTTTTGTTTTATAGATGGTCTTTACAATACGAGCTTTTGATGGTTATACCACCACATACACACATTTGGTCTAAGAAAGGTAATTCGCGACGTTGCAGAGTCACGTACACGCGATAATACGAGGCCCGTTTTGGGCACTTGAGGCGGAAACGCTATATCAATGTACTTGTTTTCCTTCATCATTAGGTACATTACTTACTGGAACTAGACATATTGTTAACCAGAATACAGATTGAAGATTTATTTCCAACAAAAATTGAGTTCGGTTGTAAGGTAAAAACTATTAATATCGGATAAGAAAAGACTACCAGTGATAAGTGTTAAAAGGTAGAAAATGGGTAGTAAAAGACAATATATATTTACTTATGTAATACTTTCGTATTACGTCATACAATACGTCGTAAAATGAATTGTATTCAAAATAGATTGCTTTTATTACATGGACAGTCAGCTTACAAAATAGTGTTTACTTCAAACTCATAGAAATATACATGCTTTCATATCATATTAATTACATTTTTAAGGAAACGTATGTTATTCCTTCAAATCAAACAAGCTAAACGAAAATCTTATAAATGTAAATAAGGAGCAGAAGTTCTATTCTCTTACTCGGTGAACCGGAAATGTTGCCTATCCCGAGGGAAAAATGTGATTTATCGGGCTAAAAGCTACAATACATTTCAACCATAAATTGTACCGACTTTATTTGCTGCGAATCGTATAGTAGTAAATAAACGGTTGATACGTAAATAGAGTGTCTGTTTCTGCTTCGAATTCGAAGTAGTCAGAACAAATCTATTTGTTTACTTTAGTCAATAATGCTAGCAGATAAACGTGATAATATTATTTAAGACAGCGATAAGTTTGTTCTACATCCAAGTTGCTTACAATAATAGCATTTCTATTCGCGGTCTTACGAAATAATCTCGTTGTAACTTTATTTACTGGAGGATAATATAGTTCAAACTGTACATTTTATTCGATAAAAAGAAGAAATGGGACAGTGAACACAAAAACATTCGTATTGGAGCACTTTTTCTCGACCCAGTGAAGCCATCAATCGAAATATGTTTTATCATTCGTTTATTGTGCGAGTGTACAAAAAGTAACTGGGCAGCGCATTTCAAAAAATCGTTGCTAAAACGTAACATCACGCCTGTAGTCTCCGAAGGGGTAGGCAGATGAAACAATAAATTAATTCCTTTTCATTTTTGGAAATAATTAACGATGTTTTATATGAACAATGAAACACCTATACTGCAAGTTATTAAAATACATTATATTTTTAATTGTTACCAATTAATAAACCCATGGTAACTTGTAATCAAGTAAAATTACACGCGTCCCGTGAATCATTTTGTAGGTGTAACATCGTCAGCAGGGTGCGGCAGCTAATAACCCCGAGTGGAGGGGTTAATTAACCTTTTTGAATCATATTTTTCTTAATAAAGTGTTATTAACACCCACAGCATTGTTCAAGTAAAACCTAATTAGAATATTGATTAAAAAAATATTGATTGACGTTAATAGTATTCAGTGTAATTTTTAACGGTTTTTGGGAAAAGCTTCCTAAAGCAATTATATAAATATACACATTTCATGCTACAATCCCATTTTCTGTGACAGCTGCGATTTTTATTTTATGCCACAACACCTGCGTCTCGCGGCGTTAAAGAATGTGACAGATTAAATATATTTTGACAATTAATTTTATTTTAAGTGAAATTATCTCATTCAATAAAACCCTGACAACTTCATTAAGTCATCAGAAGATTTTCTTCTTTAGTGACGTCTTCGGTTGTTAAGCTGTCATGCGATAGATAAATTATATGCTAGGGTGCAATGATTGACATTACCACTTTATAAAATACAAATGACATACCAAGAAGTTACTTGCAAGTACGTTTTGTTTATTGTTTTCTTGTTAAATCAGGCGACAAACCTGTTTTTACGAGTATCTTACAGATTCTCCTGATTCTGTTAAGGACATTTATTAGATTCTCGTATATCAACTATATATTATATAGTAAAACGTGAAAAGTATCTGGGCATATTATTAAAATGCGGATACTGTAGTCTAAATTGAGTAACTCTTGTGCTACTATTAGTGTTTTTTCTTAGCTCCTCATACTAGTCGTTTTGGCTGTGGACATTTTTTTTTAAATTACTATAGGTCTGATGGAACCTCGGATGTAGGACACTTGCTTAGAAAGTGCCTATTGACTTTTGTTTTCATCAAACCAGGTACACAGTTATTACGGAAGTTGTTATGAGCCGTCATTATTTTCTTTCGTAATAAATTTAAAAATCTAGCCCTAATTTAAACTGAAACTTGAAGACTTCAATACGCAAAATGATTCAGCTTCATAATGCCCGACGCAATAGAATTAGAGGGACGATTCGAAGACAAACGGTTATAAGATTAATGACGTATTTAATAAAAATGCATCGGATATCGCACTACATTTTCCACAATCCACGAAAATCATTTTGACATGTCGTACATAAGATTATAAGTTTATATCTCCGTTGATAGATGCTCAAATTAGGAATTTATATATTTAGATTGCCTAGTTGGTCGAGTGGTTGCAAACGTGACTGTGTATGGTAATAGGTTCACCGCCTATTACATGGGAGTTCAACGTAACTGGTGAAACGTGGGAGTGTACTACACTTCTCTGCCTACCCCTTCGGAGATTACAGGCGTGATGTTACGAATTTTTTTACGTTTATATATTTTAGTACAGAATTCGTGTTATACTTATAATCTAGTAAAAGGCGCTCTATAACATTTCGTTTCCAACGTCGCATATGTTAATTTTAGGCGTAAAACGTGCTTTCTGCTTCATCCCAAGAGGCAGTATGGCGTGTCACAGTGTGTTACCAAGCCCTTGGAGAGTTTGCTTGTGCTTATCGTGTTGAACTTTCGCTACAATTTAGTTTTATGCTTCATACACGGTAACGTACTCGTAGTAGATATAGTTGGAGTTCGAAGTTGACAAAATAATTGAAGTGTAGAACCTCTTTGCATAATGTTCTTTCATATACATCCTGCGATTATTTCAGAACTAAAACAATGTTGAACGTTAGAATAAAAAAAGAACGTAGGTAAACTTAACTTCAATAACATCTAAGACCACTGTTGCATGAATATTAGTCTCCAGCAGCAACTAAATACATTTAAAGCAATACATTCATATGTCTCATAATAGCGACTTTTTAAATCGCTCGCTTTCGGTTAATTATAGTAAATCCATGACGTTAATACGAATGCAATTCTAGTTCTTATCGTGTAACATTTACAACATAATATTACTTCTCTAAACTGTTTTCCATTTTGGACTATGTTCCTGTAGGTACAATAAATGATTGCGATCAGCAATTGAGGTTGTAATTATTGAACTACTTGACAGAAAGATCGCCTCTGGCTGTGAATGTACGTCGTTTTAGAACTAATCGATTTTTTCCTTCTATTTACAGAAATATATTACTGAAAGCCCCGGCACGATGCATACATAATTATATGCTGTCACGTAATGTCCTCTCTGTATTCTCCTCTTCTTTTAGACAGTGAACATTTAGTTCTCTTAGTCAGCATTATAAATACATACATTACATGTATTATACATGGAATATTTATAAATATGTGCATTATTAAGTAGAACTTGATCTAATTAAATACTCTTTTATTTGCAAGTTTTTTTATCCTCGACGATGAATACTTTTGTCTTATTCGACCGGAGTAGGAAGATAAAACTAAAAGGAATGTCTTCCTTGTTTTAACTTTTAATGGGAAGCACAAAATAAATTTGTTCGTATTCTTCAGGGAACGAAATGTTACAAGATTCTTATTTTCAAGGTAAATAATAAGTCGTACTCGTATTGCAGCGCGCTGCGGAACAATTCTTAGTAATATAATGTTAACTGCATCGTATAAATTTAAGTTTTAAAAGTCGTATGTATCTTTATGAGATTTTTTTATCATATGTAAAAGCTGCTTCAAAATCTGAAAATGATAGTTCTTAGAGAGGATGATATAGGTGCCGGAAACATGGCCTGGGCTGGTCAATTTGCCAACAGAATATCGAATAATTATTTCTTTTTGTTCATATCATATTTTCCGTTAACCTCAATTTTATATTGATACTAGATACTTCGTGATACTTTAATGCTGTCATACTTCTAAACGCACGCATGGTTGTACTGCTTACATATTATTTGCAGCTATGAGCTATAAAATTATTATGTTATTTAATTACTCTCTTAAACTAATTATTGTTACATACTGTACCGTTCATCTCTACATTCATAGAAGTGATTATGAACTAATTCGCTTTACATGATCCGTTTAACATGTTAGAATTGTAGGATGAATACTAAGCAGTAGAATCTGTCCTGAATTTTTATTAGTTTATGAACAAACATGACTTAACCTATGCCTCGTGTGGGTAGCACATGTCGCGCAATAATAGTTATAGTATAAGTAATCATACGTGTTTACGAAACTAATAATAGTCATTACGTATTGTGACGTTTCAATTTTATTACTTTGCCGTTTTTTCCATGACACTTTAACGTCACTGGGAACAGGATATTTAATTTAAAATTCTCATTAGATTCATCCCTTATGAGATCGTTTGAGGGGCATGTTTAATCTGTCTTTTTCCTTTAAGCATCTTATTCGTGCAGAGCACTCGAAATTAAAGTCTACTTTGTGTTTCCGGTAAACCTCATAGCGTCCGGAACGGGAAATTTAAGATTCTTCAGAGGATGTTCTTTGACTAAACAATTGACGTTTTAAGTGTCTTCATCGGATTTTTGACGATTTCTCGCCGCGAACTGAATATGACCTTAGACCATCATAATTATAGTAGTTCTTGTATGAATTTCGTATTACAAACTATAACCTAAATATTATATTGTTATATCTACGCTATTTTAATCTAAACATCTGACAAAGTCATTTAGAAAGTTAGAATTTTTTCTATCTAGATAGTTATATGTCTAGATAAGATCTGTCCCCGGTGTATGGCAATAGGCTTAGCGCCTGTCCGTGCGACTTAAACGTAACTGGTGTAACGCGGGACTGTACAACACTCCTCTGCATATCCCTTCGGGGATTAAAAGCGTGATGTTACGTTTTAGCTGGTTAAATACAATATTTACTCCATATATCGTTTTTCATACAACAAACATGATTCCTGTTTATAACCGCAAACATTCAAAAGTTTAAAACAGGTTAAAGTATTTCAGAGAGGTTCGAGAAATTTTCCAATTATTAATGGAAAACTCCGATTGAGTTAATATTGAAACCGTATCCCTTCCCGGCGACCTCAATCAACAACAAATTATTGATTTAATGCTAAAAAGTTGAATACAACATTACGTCAGCGATTGTTGTATTTGAAAATTGGAATCGGCAATATTAATTGAATTATGCTGTGAGTTAATAATCAATCTATTTAATAGCTTGTATATTTTGAAATGATTTCGGATACCCGAAACTTCATTAGTGTTTCTAACATTTGCTACATCAAAACACAAATTCAATGTGACTCTATCATTTTATTACGTCGATATAACGCGCCATATTATGTTGGATATATATTACGAGAGAAATAACCAACTATATAGCTGTAGTAAGTTGACATTAAAAGGTACATTTTTGTCTTACATCGTATGTATAAATACCGCGGAATAATAAAAAAATGCAAACAGTTGTTACGATTTCGTGTTGATAAGAAACTTTTTCGTGCGATTGTTCCGAGGCCGGTGGTATTGTTTAAGTATTGTTCTTTAGTCTACGACAAAATAAAGGAATCTGCTTTGCTTATTATTCCTCAGGGAAAGTTTTCGCTAATCCAAGTTATTAAAGTCACTGAAGTTGTTCGAACAGGGCCTCATCGCTGACAAGTGGGCTTTTAAATTTCTACTGGTAAATTCCTTTCATCCCACTCAGATTATAAACTTGTTGTTTTCCAATGTTCGTCGAAGTTAAATATGGTATTAAATGAGTATTTAGTATTTCTTCTGTGATTAAAGTCTTTGGAATTCATGGAAAGCGAACTATCACGAATTTATTCACAGCGAACTATTTCGAATTTATTCACGGCATACTATTACGAATTTACTTACGGCGAACGTTTTACGCACAGGGAGTTGTTACTAAAACGAACCAGCTCTAATTTCTTCGTGTCTTAGCGTAGTGTCAAATGACGTAATAATTGCAAAACATGAGATCTCTACTCACCATAGGTTAGAGAATACCTTACAGAAGCGTGCAAAGTGTTCTAATGACAACATCATCGCAATAAGTAAGTCCTAGCTATATTTCAAGTCTCGAAATTGTTTTAACTTTCTACGTAACCTATCTGCAGTGTAGAACTTATTGCATAGTAATACATAGCAAATTAAAAATAATTAAAACTACAGCAGTATTAATATCAATTCATTTGAATCTTTTACGATATTTCACAAAAACCTCTAGAACTCTTGCCGATGTTTACGTAGGTAATTACTCGTCAACATTTGTCCCATACTGTTCTCAAAAACTTTTTCGAACACACAACAACTTACACGTGCCCAGGTGAGACAAACTCGTTCGCTCTTAAATGTGTTCCCTCGATATTTATTTACACTTATGTAAACGATAAATCGATACTTTGACGAGTTAAGCCAAACAGGGCAAAAGTTTGATTAAGCTCATGTTGGTTTTAATTAAGTCTCAGCTGTAACGTTACATGAAATTTATACATAGAACAACTTGGATATAACTGCAGCGCTGAGACGTTTTATTGATGTTAGACACGCTATGGAGCTTCTGTACAACATATAACATTAATAGAAATTTTATCAATCTAATTGTATTGGCTGAAATAGTTGGATATAATCGCTATGTAAAAAACGAACATCTCGACGGGGTCATTTCTTTCATTATTGGGTAGGTATAAACCTGGGATTTGGTCCCGACTGTATAAGTTCGCAACTCCGTGTGTTTATATTCTGTATTAAAATATTACAAGTGTTTATCAGAAACCTGAACTTTTTTTCATTTTCCGTTTTGTTATTTACTTAATATTTTTACGCACTCGGGATTTTTAATTTTTTATTGTATTTTCTTAATGATATTATGGACATCTTGATATCGATATGGATGTATAAGACTATACGAATTAGCACGGGACTCTTATACCACATTGACATACGAGCTCTTATTACACGTGCAGATAGTCGCCACATAAGGTAAGGATAGTTTTAACGTGCTATATTATTTTGTAAGACTAAAATACGTTCGATGTACTCATCATGTTTGTGGTACAAAGCATCATTCAACTGAACGTGACTAAAGTATGGACATTCTTATTAAAATATTCCCCTCGCCATCACCCACGTGACAGCCTAACAACGCTTCTGACGTTGGCTACCTTTGCAAATATTTATAATTTGGACAAATTCAAAACTTATAATGCTTAAGATCGCAAGTTATGCATAAAACTGTATTAAAAATTTAAATAAATGAGTAGGTTTATGCGAGTAAATTTATTCGGAAATTATGCATAAAACTGTATTAAAAATTTAAAGAAATCAGTAGATTTATGCGAGTAAATTTATTTTCATTGTTAAACAATAACATTATTCTAATGTTACAATTTTTCAAAAATAGCATTCTACTAAAACCCACGTAGAGCTATTGTTCGATGGTATATTTTAGTAACTCATTAGAACAATTTAAAAATAAAATTAAAAAGTTTTTTATCTCAATCGCAAACTGTATCTGCATTATGAAACAGATCAATTGAATTTTTTTTTTAATCCGTATTGAACGTAATGAAACTATCTGTAAAACTTTCCAAGACAATTGAATGCAATCCTCAAGATTATCTGGTAATAAGCCACGACCACAAGCGACGTTCTCCACAGCTTGAAATAGAACAAGTTTTAATAATATTACTCAGCTGCTCGCTTACTGAGTAAGTACCTATTGTTTCGACATCTGGAATGAAAGTTGTATTGCAATTGACTTGTACTTGACAATATATTTTCAGCAATTGTTTTAATATAATAATAATAAATGCGATAATTATTGGAGAGCATAGATATTGGTATGATTCGTGTTCTACCTGAGATCACAATTACATTTACTGAAAATTAAAAACAATAATTTCCCCTGTCAGCAAAGGTAAGAACAACGCACAAAATTACATTTTTGTCCTGAAAATTTAATTAAAAGAAATGTTCTGTTATTGCCATTGCTATTAAGAATCGTAAATTATTCAAATATATATATATTAACAATCTAGTACTGCTACGGTAAGAAACATCTCAATTTTAAAATATCGAAAAATTACGACATTCCTGCAATTGTCCTGAATATGGCGATATCATTTTATAACGGTCCTTAGAAATTACATTAAACAAAATAGCACAAAATGATTCAATTTATTTATTGCTTTATCGTTCATATTTTGTGTACATTAAAACAATGACTCAAACGAAAGATAAGCTTTGGTTGATAGTACTTACTGAAGGAGTTGGAGCGAAACTGCGTGGGCACGGGCGGGCACAACACGTCACTAGCGAGGCTGCTCACGCTGACGTCACGCAGCTCGCCCAGCGACGAGGATCGTAGCGTCGGCAGCGAGAAGTTCACCTCCTTCGTCCTGCGTACAGATAAAATATACTATTGATACATACCTAAAGATTTATTTGAAATCGTTACAAATGGTGTAGCATTTGTGATTTGACCACCTGTGGTTTACGAGGAATATGTAATAGGCATTTTGTGTTAAATCGGCTCTAGCTCCTAACTTATATAAACGGTTTATGAAGACAATGAAACTTTTTTTAGTATTTATACTTGATACACCATTGGTCGCAAGGCCATTCTCTAGTTGTTTTATATTAAGAAACACGATGATGACTTTTGAGCATACATAAAGTACATTATTTTTGTTGAGTACGTTATAAATATAATACGTCACACAGATTTTTTTGATACTTGTCGAATGACCGCCGAGTTGTCAAAATAAAATTGACTAACTTTAACGACATAAATATGGTATATTTCTAAACTTTATCGCACAACTTAGTATGAGTTGTAGTTTTAAAGTCTGAATTACATTTTTAAGTCCGCTAAGTCTACATATTAAAACGCATTCAAAAGAGTCTCTCAGTAGACAATCTCCACACAAAAAATTTACAACAATAACAACGTCAACAGACTAAAGGATAAAATGTAACTTCAGAAGAAAAGTGCTCTGTAATGGAGAGTAAATACTCGAGCAAAAATCTTACTTACACATTTCAATTCGTTAGAGATTTACGTCGACAATAGGAGCGAAAAAGAAATTGACATTTTTGTGAATTTAACTACCGTTATACATATAGGTATTATGTTGCGAACATTTCAGATCAAATTTATCTTATTCTCTTTTTAAATTAATGTACTTTGACGATGATTTCGTTTCATTTGTTATACTCGTATGATAGGTACTCGTATATTAAAAAACTCTTTTCAAACAGCAAATTACTTAAATATGAAAATTTAACAAGTATCAAAATTAAATATGTGAAACAGTCCATAAATTATATCTGTACATGAGAAGTACGACGTCTAATCAATAACTTTAGGGAAAAAAATACCACGAATTTGTACCCATTTAAATTGAGCGATATTAATTTTTTCAATGCGTATGTCAATTTCCCGTCTAAAACGAATGCCGTTTATTCGATAACTGTATTTCGCGTGGGTCTGTGATCGCAATCTGTAGGCGACAACTACGTCACCCCACTTTTTGTTTTGTGTTTTACGATAAAAACACGTTGTTTTGCACGTTTTTTCATTAGATTTAGCTTTGTTATAAATACCAACTTTCCTTGCCCTGTAAGCCAATTTTATCTTTATTGTAACACTAACTTACTTTATATTACACTTATAATTTAAGTGTAATGTTCACTAATTGTCATTAAAACATAAAGGAAATGTGCGACGAAATTTATTTTATCAGAGAACGAAACTTTAGGAAACAAGTAATTGCCTGTGTAAAATATATTGTTATTCATGACTAAACGTAGCGCTTAACAAGGAGTTCCTATTTTCGCGAACAACGAAATTAAACTTAAGTACTCTAACTGAATCTTAATTGTAGAATTAATTGAAATCATTAAACATTAATATCATATTAATTTCGGGGTTGGTTTTATATTCTATGCCTATAACTAACTTACGTAATATTTAAATTAGAAGCACTAGTGTTTCTATCGTTTTGGAACGCAAACGACATCAATTAATCTAAGCCAGGACCAAAGTGTCATTTTAATCTTGGTATCATAATGGATAATTGATTGTCTTAGGTACCTAAACGTAATGAAGTCGGTCGCAAGATGTTTGCAGTCGTTAGGCGACTGAGATGATTACATCATTTTTAACCACTAACCTTAAACTTCAACTGGCTCAATAATTATTTTTTATATAATTGATTATGCCGATACTTACTATTTCAATGTAACCGAGAAGTATCTAATTTTAGCGGCTTCAAAATTCATGTATGAGATTTGTACATCCCTTATGAAAATACGACCTTATTTTAGAATACCGCACGACGATCATGATGCTCCCAATTTATCTTTGCCGGAACACTCATTTTCTCTATGCTCTTTACTACATACCCTTTGATCCTGCAACTCCAACGTACTTAAATATCGCGCTATTGGAGCCTCATAATAACATTCTTTACGTTCTACTGATAACTCGACGCTACGCATAACTCATTCCACTCCGTATTGCGATAAATCTTTTTCTGTTCAAGCCGCGCGATTGTGGAACGCTTTGCCATTGATTATTCGACGTGCGTAGACTACTGATTAGTTTTAAAGACTGCTGAAAAATTATTACGCTGAATTTTAAGTCTACTTAAGTTTATGTATTGGAATTTTCATTTATTATTGATTATAACCGTACATCTTTACCTTTGCTATGTGTTATTATATTTTCTAAATTTCTAACCGAAGATGGATGGGTTAAGTGTTTTGGGGCGATAAGATCGCTTTTTGTACGTCTCTCCGTCTTTTCACATTTGTATTATTGTATTTTGCTTATGATGAAAAATATTGTATTATAAATGCAATAAACCTTTTTGTGGTTAAGGGGGTACGTCGAGCAGGCAGTTCGGATAGTCTTCGTTGAGTAACGAAAATTATATATTGTCAAACTCAGTAAAAGCGGTACTCTTGAACTTTTTAAAGTCTTAGTAACCGTTAACTAATTTTAGAGTTGACAGTATTACTCTATCAACGTGACACACTTACCAGATATAGGTACCGAATATCCATTAATATCCTATGAAAATATACCTAAGTACCACATTAACGCAAGCGTAACTGATATAATCGTTATCATGTTTCTTACAATCTGTATCGTGACAGCGTAAAGCTGTCAAGCGTTAGCGAATTGTAAGCGGTGAGCAGCGACCCGCAATAATGGAAAGTTTCTTCAGTGAATCGTTTGAAAACATTAATTACGGATGTTAAAACCGAAATAAATATTCACGGCAGCCACAAGTTTATTTGCTTGTGACATTCGTATCGTCCCAAAGCCGCCAGCGACATCAACAAACTTTCACTCTAATTAAATGTTTCTGAACTGCGCTGTGAAACGATAAACCGATGCGCACTTTGTATTCAGATTTATGCTAAGTCATAAGAATTTTCAACTCCGTATTTGCCGATTGAGACGACTATTTTGATTTGTGAAATAGCATCAATAAACGTTTCAATGAAAATACGTCGGCTTCACACACAAAAAATATTTATAATTAAAAATTAATGGCTTATTTTAATTTATAACTTATTTTCAGTTATTGTAAAATCTTAACATAACATTATGTCTGTAATCCCTGAAGGGGTAGGCAGAGGGGTGTACTACACCCCCATGTTTCAGCAGTTACGTTTAAGTCCCGTGGAATAGGTGGTGAGCCTATTGCCATACACCGGGCACTGATCCAGACTCCTAGTCACTACTAGAAATTCTACATTACAAAAATCCAATAGTACCCGACCCGGGATTTGAACCCAGGACCACCCGATCGGCACTCGCGCTTGCAACCGGTCGACCAACGAGGCAGTCTAAAAACAGTGTAAAATCTTAAAACGCCTAATTTTGAAAATGACATTTTTGGCTAATGGAAAATATTTTTCACTCTTACTGGTATAATGTATAAAACGCGATAGAATCTGAAATTAAAATACCTAATAATTGAATTTTCATATAAGTGTATTTCGAAAATATAATTATTTCTTAATAAGAATACGTTGGAATATTTGGAATTTATCTATTCCATTTTCGTTACCAATTAAGTGAAATACTTTACTAACATCTCATGAAAACGTAATGAGCGGCGTAATGAGCTACTCCGGCTTGTAAGATCCTCTGTAATTATATATATAAATACGCGCTATATGAAAGGATAATACCCTTTCAACATTCCCTTTTTAGGATTAGCAACATATACGAGTATGTACATATACATATGTATTTATAAGGAATTATCAAATCATTTCACATTGACTACTCTCAGCATCATTAAAAATGACACCTGTTATAAAAATTAAGTAACAGTAAGAATACTCGTAAAATTTGATCTAGATATTTCCTTTGAAAGTAATAATTTCTGGGCTCTATATGCATTACTTGTAACGAGCAAAAGATTAATCTGGAAATTTCTATCCGAAATATACATACATATATAATCAGAATCGAGGTATAGAATGTTTTTTGCGACGTATTTCCTAAATTCCTATTATCACAGGAGCAGACGACGTCGCATCTAAGTTATATGTACATAGTAAATACACCTTAATCGCCAACAGAGTTACCTATTGAAAAACAGTAGAATTATAATAGGCTAGGTCATTATTAATCCTTCATATAAAGGAATACATCTTAAACAATTATCACGGTTCAGCATATTGTGTAATCTGCTGTATTTAAAAGCAAAGCTTATAAAGTTATTTTTTCTTTTCACTCATGATGTAAATGAAGATAAATTGGTAATCAAACTTGACCGAGTACGAATTCATCCATTGATGGAATAGTGGACCCTTTCAGTATAACGTGGTATTTAATTTCAATGAAAGCAATCACTTGGAGCTTCGGCGGATAAAAATAACTTGCATTGACTGATTGTGTAGTGCAACTGCCGGCGTTACGTTTTGAAATAAACTAAACGTAATATCACGCCTATAACCCCGAAGGGGTAGGCAGAGGAGAGTAGTACACTCCCACGTTTCAACAGTTGCTAGTTAAAATAAACTACAGTAGCTTTTTATTTACATATACTTATTCAATCCTTACTATATTATATAATAGTCGATGATTAGCTCGTGCATTCCATGAAGTCGTTTTTATGGTCTTGCTTGTAATTAAATAAATACCACATAGGGACCAGCTGATAATGGCTTATCAGTTTCAGATGATAATAATTAGCTTCACATTATACTATGCCCTTTACGAAATGCAAGTATACGAAATAATATTGTGAACTATATAAGCGCTGTATGCACCTACAAAAAAAAATTATGTTTAAAAGTAGGCAATACAATTTTATTTTATTTTAACTTTTATTTCGTTGTAAATCACGCAATGCATACCTAGCTACTATAATAATACTGGCAGAGCATAAATTCTGTTCCCATTTTAAAAAAAAGTTCCCATTAGCTTTACGCATCTATAGGCACAGCTGCGGTATACCGAGAGAATAAACCGGACGCAAAAACTCTCGACACTCTTTTAAATAAATGGTTGTCGCTGTAACTCTTTCGTTAACGAAACTCTCAGTGGTCCATTTCCGCTTTGCATATTTGCTTTCAATTCGTCGGCATACATTTTTTGATAGCTTTGTTCGATACGCCCTCGGCTGTTTTCAGACTATTAGTCAATTGTCAAAATGTTTTTCTTCCTTAGAGGGCACAATTTATCGACATGCAGTGTTTGATGGATATATCTAAGATCGACTGCTATAGCTCTAGGCCACGTTCAAACTAATAGTCGATTGCGAAACTATTTTCCCTTAGAGAGCATAATATATCGGCATACAATTTTGATGTCTGAACCCGAGATTCAGGGAAATAGCTCTTGGCAATATTCCAGTAGATAATAGTCAATTGCTCAAACATTTCCGTTTCTAAAAGAGCATAAATATTAAGCAGCGAGATTCACTTCCTCTTATTAACGTTAGATAATTTAATAGTCACGTCTTACATTCCATTAAGGTTCATGTTTTCCACTTAGAAATAATATCATGTGTTTGATCTCCGACCAGAAATAATATAGTATGATAAAAACTATCAATTTTTAATTTAATGTTTTTATTGCTATGATACACGCATTTATTAATAATTTATATTTGCATTTGAATTTGCAATCGTCGTTTTGTTATGTACAATAAAGATGTGCAGATATTTCCTTACATGCGTCAATTATATAGATGCCAACGACGGCATGTACGAGCGTGTAATTACAAATAAACTGCGGTTTATAAATATCCATTTGGTTTAAATTATGTAGTATAAAATATTAGCTGTGATAGCTTAGTGGTTTGAAATTCAGCCTCGCATACCGGCCCCGGGTACAAATCCTGGTACGCACCTCTTTACATAATATTATTTGCGTTTTAAGAATTTATTTTATTTTCTATGACGGTGAATGGAAACAACGTGAGGAAACCAGCACACTTTAAAAAAATAAAACAAATTTAATTCACGGCGTGTGAAGTCTACCAACCCACTCTTGACCAACGTGGCAGACAATGGCCTTAACTCTCTGATTCTAAGAGGGGACCCAACAATGGAGCAATAAAAAGGGTGGGAAAAAAATACAAACTATTTTTTTTTTTACTTTAAGATATACCGTGCATCGTCACTACTGCCCAAAAGTAAATAAAGTATAGTAAATAACATTCCACATCTGGGCCGCGAAAAATCCTGAGCATAATATACGGATAAGGTCGTTCCGGGATTCACAACTTTCCTAAGTTACTTGAGGACACATGTGAAACTCGGTCAGTTGAAATGTTTCATGTGTCGTCCTAGTCTTGTGTGAGCATATTCCTATAGGAATTTCTTTTTATCGAGTTTTACACGTTTATTTTATGGAAACCATATATCTAGCAGTGGACTGAGATGGGCTGACGATGAAATTTACGATAAAAGGAGGTACAGTTTACTAATTAAAGATGTATTTACTTACAGATAACATGGAGCAGTGATGTCGTGCGGTGGGTACACTAGTATGGGCGGAGACGGCACGGGGGAAGGACTGTTCTTGCGACGCCGAGCCACAATCATGCCTGCCATCACTAACAGCAGTACTAGCGCAGCGCCCGCTCCACCCAAAGCAACCAGCACGGCCTCTGTTGGTCAAAAATAATACTCATTTACAGTTCATATCTCTGATATGCGCGCGCATGTCTGAGAAGTGGAAACAATATAGAAAAACCACTGTAGGTTTGTAAGGATATTTGGCAGTCTGTATAACCCGCAAAGAACCGGGTGTGAAGACGTGTGATAATTAGTAAAGTAAACTGCTATGTCGAAATGTAGATGATTCGAGCGATATGTAAAAAGTATATTATAATTCAGTAGGTACGTACGTATGTAGGTACTACTTGGAAGCCTTTTTAGGTAAAAGGTATGTACACTTGCAAGGCTCGAACTTTGAATATATAAAATATTCCTGAGCATTTTTGGAATATTACTGATCGTGTATCGCAAAGAAATTTGGATACCAACATAAAATATTACTACACCAATTTTGCTAAAATCTACTATAGCGAAGAACCCACACAGCGTGTACGTACACGCCAGTATGTACAATATGTACCTATAGTCACTTCTGACTCAACAGTTTCGAGTCAAAGTATTCTGCTTCATCCAAATAATTTTATGTTATAAATTTGATATGGGTCAGTGAGGTAAGGGCAAAAATCTAAACTATTTTTAACACCCAAAAATGGCATTAAAAATCATACCGAATATTTTAAGCTTTTTAAACATCACTCTATAAGATAAATAAAATTGTAAAAACAGAAGTTAACCACTTTCAACATTAAACCACATTTTCAAACTGAACATTTGATAAAATATTTTTTTCAACACTTAACCAAAAAAATTACACTTTGTGTAGACTCATATTTTAAGGAAGGTGGTTGGAATACGTAAAATTTATAATGAAATCAATACGATAAATGTCATAAAAGATGATAAACGTCAATAACGCAATGTTATAAAATGGTGTAGGTACCTGACGACGGGCGATGTAAGAATTTCACGCGCTAAATTAAAGCGTATTATGACAATGCTCAAATAGTTAGACCAGATTTAAGCACGGAAATTACTCATTTTTATTGCCGATTACTCAGTATCATATAAAGCAATGATCTGGTGCTAGCGTTGTTAATTTTACGACGCATTAATTTAGAACACACTTAAACATCTTTATACACTTTTCAGCCATTTTCTATACGGCGAAAATGAAATTACTCGGAGACTATATAATACGGCACGCTAGCATCGTGAATATCGGGAGTACGAGTGTTATAGAAAATATCCCTGGGTAAGAGTATATTTCGTAGAAATAACACTTTTTGTGCCCTTTATATGCATAACTATACATATGTGTAACGAAAATCTACGAATATCTACGAAAATCTACGAAAGCATGACAAAGACTAAACATAATAATAATAGCTAATGGACCGTAGTTAATTCTTGTATAGTAACAATATATCTAAATATACTTAAAATATTTCAGAAAAAGAATAACAATGGCACAAAGCTATGACATAAAATGCCAACATTATTATAAAAATTATACTCAAGTAACTGTAACTTATAATGCTTCAAAACATTCAAATAACAACTTCAAATTAATTTAAGTCGAAAACGGATACTTTCAAAACGTATTAGGTTATATAGCAAACTGTTAAAAAGTAAGTAGTTTAATTAAAACTTATTACGAGAAATTCGATAGCTTGAAGTGAACGAAGACTAGTAGCTGTCGATTATAGATCTCTTTCTATAGAAATAACTCTTCTGAAATAAGCGGTTTTACATTTTATTAGATAACGATTGATTCATTTCTTTTATGAAACTATCTACATACATGCATAAAAATATATATTACAAACTATTAAATTCTTTTTCGTGCTAATTTAAATTAATTAGTATCGTTGATTATTTATTAGTATTCATTTCTATTAAATGTAAAACTTGCCATTTTATTGCCTGTTCGATGCAGAAAGTTTTGTCGCAAAAGAGTGCAGTTAAATTGCACGTAACAAGAAATATCGAGGAGTTGAGACTTGAGCGGTAAAACCCAGGAAACGGGAATAAACTATCCGAGTGGGGGTTGTTTGTTTTACGACACTGATTTACGGGAAATGCGCCGTAAAACGCACATTGAGTGTTTTAAAATCAAGAAGTTGTTCAAGCCCGAATAGGAACCATTAATTGCTTATTTCGCATATCTAACATTAAGGTTGAATTATTGTTAAGTCCCAGTAGTGTTGCAGAAGAAACTCACTGACAGCATCATCATTATACTGTATAGCCACATGCGAATATAACATGCATTTTATGTAGATGCTTTAAAGTTGATTTAGAAATACAATATAGTCCCTCACGTATTTCTCTACAAATCTAACATAAATCAACCTATAATTTTATAACAGATTGCAAACATATGTTTATATATGTACATACCAACCAAATTCTACGTGGTAGGAAAACGTATCAACGAGCGACCTAAAACTATTTACATAGATGTCTCAGCGATCGTCCTGTCTACCTGATGGTAAATGGCTATTGCATCCCGAAGACCTCTTTATTCAATCCCTGAGGACTAATTTGGGACGCCCCTTAATCGAATCTCCCATCTAGCCACACACTTTATGTCGACTATTCGAACTAAACACCTTCGCGATAGAAATAGTAATCAGGAGAACTCAGGATCTTAGATATATTACATACAAAAACAAACGTCACCCATTTTCACAATTATGAAATTAATTATAATTAATGTGTTGACAAAACATATCAAGCAATGTAATCCAGTCTTTATTGCCACTTTATTATATTAATAAAAGTCTTTTCAATGTACGCACGTGACATTACTCCCTTCAATCTGCGAAATAAACATCATAAAAACACGTGGGACTCGTGGGCGACATCCACTATAACGTATGGTATTGCTTTTTTATCAACAAGATTTAATCGTCACTGTAACGACTTGACGTTAGCGTTGGCAATATGAGATGGCGCCGTACATTTTTATAGGTCCCATCAAAGTAGAATTTCAAACGTAGTCGTATATTGCAATAGACATGTGATTGTTATTCTAACAATGTTGTTTTGGTTGGTTAATTAGGATATCATATATAACAGATTTTAATAATACGAGGCTCCATATTGGGATACTCTATAACGGCCGTTTAAACGTGGTATGGTAACAAAAAAAAAACCGTTTAACAACATAAGTATATAAATAGCAAATACATAATATCTTATATAACTAATTAATTTATTGTCTCATAAGCAAACAGTCGTGTCCGTTACATAAATATTTATTTATCCAGTGGTGGAGATCTAACCTGCAAACTCGGAATTATAGAGTCCCTCAGCACAGGACGAACGAGCTAGCCAAAGGTGAAAGCCATGAAATAAAAGGTTAGTGCTTACGCATTCGAATCCTGAACAAAGGATCTTAAAATTGGACGCGAGGAATACCTGAAAATATAGAATTGGACATACAGGCCCCGCAATATCCAACGTCCTAAGAAATAAAAGCCCAATGAATGATTTATTTTACAAAGATGTAATATACGTTTTTTATATATTTCGTTTTTATTCATTTCGACTGCCTCGTTGGTCGAGCGGTTGCAAGCGGGACTGCCAATCGGGAGGTCCTGGGTTCAAATACCGGGTCGCGTGCTATTGGATTTTTCTAATTTAGAATTTCTAGTAGTGACTCGGAGTCTGGAATTGTGCCCGTGTATGGCAATAGGCTCACCGCCTATTCCATGGGACCTAAACGTAACTGGTGAAACGTGGGAGTGTACTACACTCCTCTGCCTACCCCTTCGGGGATT
>DWME01001276.1:0-25773 GCA_018244795.1 Parelbella ahira ahira
TGTCTCCAGTTCTATTATTTTTCACTTTTTTTTGAGTTCCTGCTTTTGTGAGAAAAACTATTATTGGGAACCCTTTAGATCAATACATCTAATTCGTATTTTGAAAAAAATCAGAAAAATATCGAGCTAAGCTCGGTCATCCCAGGTACTTTTATATTAAACATCAACTAACATTTTCTTTGGTGTCGTATAACATCACTGACGGTTGAAATTAAATAAAGTAAGACTTCAGTTTTTGCCCCACACCCTTATCATTCGCCCTATGTCTCGTGTTAAACGTGTACGTCTGAATATAAATTCAAAGTTGGTATTCAGTTCGTATAAAAGATATACACGAAAAGATAAATATTTCGATAGACGCTACCCCTTCCTCCTTATTAACAAACGCTCATGCTATGTCATGTTTCGTTTATTGCCCTTTGGCGAAACCCAAATTGAACAGAAAACAGAACATCTAAAAACTTAAATAATGCTACTTGAGCTTTTACGAATCTATTAAATTTTCTCATCCAAAAGGCACATTTTAGTTTCGTTGCTACTTCCATTAAAAGCCGCATTGTGCATCCATCGCTCCTATTCTGCGAAGTTTTGTTTTACATATACCCGTGTGATATATACATACATATATTTTCTTGTATATTAGTTGTATAAAATATATAATATTTAGTCTCAGTATGCCTGTCTACAACCCAGTAAACTTCCAAATGAAAGTATTATTGACGATTATGAAAGTTCCTGGTCTTGTATCAAGAACATTGGGTTGAAAGAAGCCCATAAAACCCACGTTTATGACGCAATAACTAGGCTCTGTCCAGAGACCATTCGAGGCAGTTTCGACTTATCGACGATATGTTTGCACGGCACAACATACAACACAGTAGTGCGATCAGTTCCTCCTGAGATACATGCCAGACACGACAAAGTACTTCGCGGGTTCGTGGGTGTGTTTCTCGTTGCTCTTGTACACTTCACTCTCGTTCTTCAATAAGATATACGCGTTGCAGCACCTCCGCCTGCAGCGCCAGCGCACCGCCCCCGTCGCCATATTCATTTGTTTGTGATACACGTGATTGTTGAGTAATGCTACTGTGCTATTCTTTAGCGTCGTCAAGAATTGCACTGCAAACGAAAACGAAACGGATGAAGGGATCATTTATAATACGAATCAATAATTGAACTATTAATAGGATATAATGTGCCTTTTAATTTGAATCAATTTAATTCAAAATAACTATTTTGAAGCTGCTAAAATTATTTTTCCAATTCCGACCACCGCTGTTTGTATCCGAATTGCACTATTATATGTATATCGACTAATCTGTCATGTGGCCTCACCCGATTTGTTATTGTTGCCAGCTTCAATTATTAGGTACAATCAAATTAAATCCATTGTAAAGATAATCGTATCCATATCCTAACATTTGCTACTTACTAGATAACATAAATACTCAAATTATCAATATAGATGGCTCTACACAATCAATATTTTAATATTCCCTTTTTTTCATACATATCTCTAGCTTGGCAAACATACAGGCGAGCCACCTGATGATAAACGGTCACCATTGCCTATGGACATTTGCAATACCGGAAACGTGGGAAATTACTGGGTTTGAAGTTGGGCGAGCAGTAAATCAATGAATAATATCTAACAACGATGTACAATACTTACAATATGATCAAAATAACATCATACATTTTAATGTTTTTGATTTTTTTTTACAATCAATGTCAACGTTACTTTAGTTCCGCCAGTTTAAAAATGTTGCCGTCATATATTATGGCGGCGATTGTGTTAAATCAGTCAAAGCATTTTACGGTTAAATCAGTGTATGAATTGTATAGCGCTTAACTTAAAGGCATGGCGCGCGTGTTTAGTGTTGACTTTCACAATGGAATCATCATCTTTGATTATCGTAAACGCGTACAGTTCGAGAAATGTCGAAAGCACCGTGTTCCGGTGCCAGATTCCAAGAAACAGTTTCCGTGTCTTTATAAGTATATTGTGTATCGCTAGGAGTTAACTCTGTGCCAATTTAATTGAACTCCGCTGAAATATACTTACATGTGTTTGATGCCAAATTTATTAAACTGGGCTGACAATTTGTTTCATATTCCAGGTGCCAATTATATGAACTAGACAGAAACAGTTCAAAGTAAGTACATACAACCGTTAGCTACGTACTGTGAAAGGCAGTAGTAGTGCTGGCATCTTAGGCGTTGCCAACTAGGCGACGCGACGGTGCGGTCCTTCGATGAGTAAGAATATTATGCCACTACCGACATTAAAAAATGCTCAAGCGAGTATAAGCATATTATCATATATACAGCAAGTATCACATGATGCGAGGTTTATTTACGTCCATTTGATTGTACAGTTAAAAGAAAATATTGAATGATAGACACTAAAAGCCCAAAACGTACATTTTATTTAGATTCAAAATTGTATTATGATTCAAAATAATACAAGTTAATACCTTGAATTCTATCTAGAGGTCAACTGAAGCATACATATTATTTAAAAAATGAATCACAAGTACACACCAAATTTAAAATAAACAAATTTATTCATAAAGTACACTTATAGGTACTATTATTATCCTATCATTAATATTCAACAATTTACTTTAATTATTGCATAGTTTTTTACACCCAGTGACTTACTTCTATTTCAGTAAAACTTCTTTTCAAATTGAGGAATTTTTGGATGAGGTCGGTTCCTTTCTTTGTCTTTTAGTTCAGCAACACTGTCGAAAAACACTTGGTATGGGTACAGTATAGTCAGTCTTCACTTTTTCCATGCACTTGTTGAATTGTACTTCCAACTCATTTGACACAAAATCCGGCTAACAGTTGTGTCTATCCTCCCGCTTGATACAGTTATCAGTATCTATAGTAAGCTTCGCTTTGCATATATTCCGTTTGCAGCATCTCCAAACACAGGATGCTTTATTTTTCCTATGTAAATTATATTTATGGCCCGCGCGAAGAAGTACTGGATTTCCTCTTTGTGAAAAAATTATTTCCGGACTAGTTCCAGAATTAGATGGACCAGATCGTGATTCAACTCCTAAAAAATAGTTATAATAATTATCTAGGCAAAGCTAAGCAATTTTTTTTATAAATATCGAAAAAATAAGAGTAAGAAATAAAAAAACTTAAAATAACCCATAATATTTAATTTATGTCTCATAGTTTATTCCAATGTCAGTCAATATAGGATAAACAAGATGGCGCCCACAAAAGCCATATTTTTAAAAATATTTAACCCTGCTCTGTTAGGACAGTACTAAAATAAAACTAGTAGTAATAAAATGTCAAGGTATTTCATAAAATGATAATTATTTACTTTACTTTGATTAACCAATGTGAAAAATGGGCAGATGAGAAAAATTAGGCATTTATTTTCAACATTTTTAATCTAATTGAGACATAATAACAGTACGTAAAGAAATTAAATAAACGTACCTACAACGTACATAAAAGACACTCACTAAAAACACACACATTTTGATAAAAAAAAATAATCCATATCGCAGCTTAATATATGCGCGGGCGCAGTAAAGTACGCTTAATTAAGGGAAGACAGACTGACGTCACGATGCGCCACGATTTCGATGGAGATAAAGGGTTAGATAAAAAGAAAAAGAGAGCGCTATCCTTTTGTGAGCATAGACCTGTTTAGCTCGGCAGTGTAGAGACCGCTGTTTTCTTTACGGCCGAAATATTTTTGTATTTTTATGTGTATATAGGTATATCTATTCCGGATATAAAACAACAATATGTAGTTAATCAGTAACTTTATTTTAAGATTTAATACAATGTCGTTTTATTTGAAGTCGTTTTTAAAATTTAGTTTATATTTTTTTTACCGGCCTGTACTTTGTACGAGCGCGCGAGTTGACGGCAGAAATATTAGGTAAATTCGAAAAGTGCCAAGTCGCCCGTTCTGGCGAGTTTTTGTCGGGCGAGATGACGAATAATTCAATTATTGAAACTCTTGTCATAAAACGCGGGTACTTTTAAAAATAAACAATAATAATGTATTATGGCTCGAGTAAAGGGCAAGGAATACAACAAGGTTTCGTGCAGAATATACCATCGACAATACAGTTAGTGATTAAGAGGGCCATGATGACATAATTTTGACAAATGTATCATATACTACCATAATAGAAAACATACAAAAAGCTTTGTAAATTTCCAAAAACGTCACAAACGTAAATATTCGCCGTTCTTGTTACAGTAGTACTGCAACGGCGTGTGGGTGTGGTCGGTGTTGCCCTTGATGATGTAGCCGTAGTTGTCGACCACGACGTAAGCGTTGCACGACTGCGAGTGTTGCCTGGAGCACTTCCACCTGTAGCCGTCCTTCACTTTGCAGTGTTTCGCGTACGTATAGTTCTCCTTCATCACAAACGTCTTGCCGTGCACCGTCCGGATGTAGTTAGCTAGAACCAGTTTGAACATCTAAAACATTTGCGACAATTTACACGTTCAAGTGCCACAATTTTTTTTTTTTGGAATATCCACCTCTGTGTGATCTCATTTAATTTCTTGAAGGAAAACAAGGAACATGTTTTCATAAACAATATTTTAAATCGACTCATCTTGGCTAATGGGCGACCTTTTGTATTGTAATTGTGTGCGTGAGCGTGTACGTGTTCGTACGCATGTGTGCGTGTGAGTGTGTGTGTGTATGGGGGGGGTTAATTTGGTAATTGTAAGTTTTAATACCATTATGCGCGTTATATATAAGTACATAGATATGTATCTTCGTAAAGCAAGTAACAGTCAGTAAGTAACATTCAAATTCAATTCAATGTGTAGGTTATATCTTCATAATCATTAAATGTGAACTCAAGTATGTGAAACGGTTCCTAAACACTTAAATATTTAAAATAATTCTTCATGTCACGTTTATGGTCGAAAATAAATTAATATATTGAGAAAATAAGTTGAAAATAAGTAACACTTTTATAATTTTTACAATCATTATAATCAAGTTTACAATCTTTACAAGTGTACGTGTCTGTAATAGATTTAATTTGTCCCAAACAGAACAATGTTTATATCTTTTGCTCTTTGCTAATAGCCGCCATCTCGACATCCACTCACTATTCATTTCCATTATCTTTTATTCTATTTCTACCCTCTGTTACTCACAATATGAAATAACTATTGTGGACGGTTAACAATAATACCTTTTTCACTTCATATTTTAAAATATTCTCCTTTTTTATTGCAATGGTACTTGAACGGTGCGTGGGTATGGCTGGTGTTGCCTCTGACGATTTTACCACATTTGTTAACGATAAAAAACGCGTTGCACGACTGCGAGTGTTGCCTCGAACATTTCCACCTGCATCCATTCCTCGTCTCATAGTGCTTCGCGTAAGTGAAGTCATTCATCATCAGAAATGTTTTGCCATATATTGTTCGAATAAATTTGGCTGGAAATTGAGATAATTATTATACATAAATAAAATTAAGATAGGATAAGATCCATTTATGTACGATTAAACACATATTGAGCACATTGGGGTTTTCGTGCGAAGTGATTTGGATCCAACATCAGAGGGTATAACTTAAAGCAGGGTCAGGATTCATAAATATAGGAATCGTATTTCATTAAAATCTTTCGACCAAAAAATCATACATTCGTTCGCTACTGTGGTGAACTTAATTATCAATAGTGTATTGAGGACATCGGACTAAGCTAATCAGAAGGATGTATTTAGTATATCGTTAGTTATATCGGTAAGCCAGAACGTCATATGATAAGGAAATTATTTGACATACGTGCGAATAATATAAATAACACCGATTGATATTTGAGATTTCCTTTTATTTCTGACAATAGTAGATATAATACACGGGCTTATGCCGAAACATTACATGTGTTAAGAAACAGAATTTGCTCAATTTACCAAAAAATATATCAGTATCAAGCTTCCACGTGAGCGAACTACTGATAAGTGTTGGAGCAAAAAATTGGCTTAATGAGATAAGGTACATAATAACTGTACTAAATTGCAAAGTATACGAGACATCATTACTCTCTCCATATCTTATCTTCACTTTCGCAAGATATTTTGGGTTATTTCTTTTTCTCACATCGTATCTCCCCTGACACAAGATTTTATATCATTTGAATTATATAATAATACGCAGATCATAAATTAAAGCTTACAAACAAAAAAATGTTTAGGCTCTAAACGCAATACTATATTTACTTCTGTTTTCTTTTGTATAATATATTTAAGCGATAAATCTTCGTTAGTGCCCTTTCACATATTCCTCAAGGCGAATATATGGCGAAAATATATAACAGTAGTTAAAGTAGAACATAACATCACGCCTGTCATTCCCGAAGGGGTAGGCAAAGGAGTGTAGTACACTCCCACGTTTCATCAGTTACGTTTAAGTCCCATGGAATAGGTGGTGAGCCTGCGCACACACACAGTGTGCTGTGTAAGCAGGTATGAAGGGATGCACTTTAACCTAAAATTAAGAATAACGTCAATAGGTATTTACATAAAAGGCTCACCACATATGTATGTGTTCCTTGGGACGTAAAAGTAACTGGTGAAACGTGGGAGTTGTATTATACACCGCTGCCTACCCCTTCGTGGATTACAGGCGTGATGTTGCGT
The DNA here is from genome assembly GCA_018244795.1 of Parelbella ahira ahira. Classification (NCBI taxonomy): domain Eukaryota; kingdom Metazoa; phylum Arthropoda; class Insecta; order Lepidoptera; family Hesperiidae; genus Parelbella; species Parelbella ahira. The sequence continues at coordinate 6,657 of DWME01001276.1, forward strand.
CTACGTTTATTTACATAGTTTATATAATAGAGATATGTATGTATGTGAAATTCTAACATCGAGATTGAGCGTACATTTGACGTCATATCTTCTAGAATCGTCGATATTCATTTCAAGATCGTGTCAAAACGATGACTTCTTCCAGTCCACATCTTCTTATAGAGATTCCTATTTTCTTTAAGCCACTGACTCCTGCTCAAGCGTATTATCTCTTGGCTTTGAAGAAGAGCTCATATCCGCATATACTCTCCATCCTGGTTGCAGTAGTACTGAAACGGAGTATGGGTGTGGGTTTCGAACCTTTTGGTGATCACGCCGCCGTCATTGACCACTAGGAACGCGTGGCACGACTGGGAGTAGTGCCTGGAACATTTCCACCTGTAGCCCTGCTTCATTGGATAATGTCTAGTGTACGTGAAGTTCTGGGACATGATGAAGGTTTTTCCGTTAACTGTACGAATAAATTTAGCTGAAAATATATTTACGATTATTAAGTTATGCTTACTCGTAATGTGGATGGCAGTGGATTGCTGGATTGTGAAGAGTTGAAGATCTAACTCACTGGCGTTCTTTGGGAGACGCCTATGTCTAGCGTTAGATGGAAATAGGCTGTTTATGATGACGATGATGCTGATGAAGTTTTTCGGCGATTGGAAATCGCTGTAATTTACATTTCGTCCATCCATTCTGGGAGTCTAAAGATCGAAATCTGGCGCCTCGAAATTTACAAAACTATGTTTTAAAATAAAATATATCTTGCTATTATGTTGAACGAAAACATAGCGAGTATATCTACACAAATTTATATTTCTCCATGTTTTTTTAAATTCTATCTATAAGAGGACACCTGCCTCCGACAGTGAAAGCATTAGAGTTTATAATGATGACGAATTTATCAGGAAGTTTTTCAGTACATCTGTTTATAAAAAAAAACTATAGCTTTGTTCAATAATCAATTATCGATATAAATTGTATGTTAATCTACAGGTTTAAAACCAAAGCACTCCATTTTAAAAATACCTACAAAAAATTACTGTCTGAACGGGTTAGATGGATCATAGAAAAATTTAACCGGGGTGAGTTGAATAAATGAAAAACATATACGCTGGACGTTACTAGTAACGTATTTGTATTAATATGTACAATAACAAGGAAAAGAATGAGAGATGTATAGATATTCTATAAAAGCTACACATCGAATTACAGATCAATTTTTGACACAGCAGAGGGAGTAGTACCTACAGGCGTCGCCATCACAAAAACATTTCCCCCTTTCGAATGTTTATACGATTTTGGCACGAGAGAAAAATTAAAAATACACTGACTAGGTCAATTTTTTAAGTGTTCCTTAAAACTAAACTGGAAAATAAAAAAGGAATTGCTATGTTGCGTTTTAAGTCTATCAAATTAAGGGTCTTTACAGACGTGAGATAAATCAACGTGAAGCTCTCTTAAAAACAATAGCTACGTAATATTCATGGAATATAGGTAGTTCACATTGGATCACATTATTTTCTTTCCTCAATACATGCTTACATATTCTGTTCATTGCATTATCTACACACAATTAGTAACATGTCATAAACGCGATCGTTTTGCCCTGCAAACATAATATATATTTTCAAATACAAAATACTCTAGACGACATGTTTCTTATCGAAGGCACATCTGTTCTAGTTTAAACAATACCATGTAGCTGTTGAAAATATCGCGAAACCGTACACGCCGAGAACTGCAATTCAATTATATATACACGCGAAAATAATACTTAATTACAAATAGCCATATATCAATTATCATGTTTTCTTCTGCACAAAATCGCATCGATTTAATTAAATAGAGCTTGAGCTGATAAGGTTGATTATTATTGCATATACGATGCAACTCCCACGCTACGATACGCTACAAAATGTTTAATATAATAAATACGATGCAACACATTTATACGAGACTAGTTACAACTAACGCCATCTATTGGAAGATTGTATAATTACGTAAATAATGCAATATTACGTAGCAATCGGACACAGTGCGAAAACAATAGTGGCTTCATCACACCTTTTATATGTGATACAAGCATGAGTAACAGTTCAGAGACATGTTAAAATACATTTACAGGTGGAACAAGAAATTTATCTTAGTAAATAGAGGAGAAAGGAACTTATTCTAAGTAAATAGCCGCGCGATATCACAATGACGAAACAACTATTAAGTATAATTACGAAATTCCTTTAAACTATTCCGCAGTGAAAAGGCCTTAATGGAAAAATACACTCGAATACATGAATATGTCTTTTCTTGTTGTATCGCCTTAGCATTAGTATATAAATATTTTTATAACAATTGTTGTGAGATTGTATTATAACGCTGGTTACCAGATATTGTAAACGTCCTTTTTACTAGGCAATTAGTACATTTATGAAAAAATTCAACAATGCCTATGGACTTTTTAAGATGTCATAAAAGACATTTTTTTATTTTTTATATTAATAATTATGATGCAATTCAGTGATAGAACATTTCAGTTTTCGGGAGTCGTTTAAATTTTTATGACTGTGTTTCTAAAAAATTAAGTCAATGAATAATTTAAGGAACGTTCATATTCTAGACAAGTTGCAAAATGTTTTAATAAATAATTTGGGAAAAACGATTACAATTTCACTAACTACACACGACTTTCATTTTTTGCTGGTAAAAAAACTTTCAGAAACACAATTATGTATTTAAACAGTAATGAAATTAAAATTATTCTATCTATAAGTACACAATTGGAATGATGTGAAATAAAACAAACATCACAAAATTGGCAATACAGTGCAATAAAAGAATACATGTTTGGAAAAACCCTAAAATAACTTAAGTGGAGACAATAATAATTTTATGTAATAATTAATCCTAATAATGCTTTAATTTTTTACTCACCAAAAATTATTATTGATATATATATTATGTACATGTTATTTTAACTGAATTATTCCTATGCCACTATGTGACAAACAAATAGTCTTAGATGTTTGAGTTACTTAAAAAAATGTCCTAACTTCTCAACTAAATTTAAATTTCAAACTAATTAAGGAATGAACTAACTTACCGACTAAAATTCATTGTATAAGCTAAGTACAGGAATGAATCGCCATTTTACTTTATACTAGCATATATTAAATTACTTACACTAAAAAAAAGAATTGGCCACAAGTAATTTTCATCCTGAAATAAGATGTTTTCACAGCACTAATATTATTTCTAAATAAACCTATTATAACAAGTTCTATTTATGTTTTATTGACCTATTAATGCTTTAGTAAAGGCGATTATACTTAAAGTAGAACATTGAACTATTCATTGTATCCTAGACTTTTAATAACACAATATAAAAATCTATATGTTCATATTGTTTAACCCTTAAAGGTTATCATCAAGATAGGTATGAAGCAGCTACTTTAATTGTACAAACATGACATAACGCTATGCTTTAAAGCCTATTGAAATATACATGATATAATACATATTGTAATGATATAGAGTTCTTCATCCATTATTTTTAACACACTTTACATTCATCACATTCTAAATGCTTCATAATGTTTAACATACTTCTCAGTCACTACCGATTAATGGTCTCCTCTCAGAGATATGTAATATGTAACAATATATTAAGGTATCCTATACTTTTTGAATACAATGATATTACCTATACATTTCTATATTGAGACCTTACAATTGTAAATTAGGGATCAATAAATAATTGGTGACACATAGTAGCAATAGTTAATTGGATATATTGAAGCAACACTTGGCTAAGTAACAATTAAAAAAACTGGTTAATTAAAAAATATAAAATTGTTTGTTGTATAAATTGACTAAAATGACATATTCGATGTAAGGATTTAATTTTTTTTCAAATTTAAAAATAACAATTTGTTAAAATAAGAAATTTAAATAGCAGCATAATTCCTTAATTTTAAAAGTAACATAATTGTACATATTTTCAAGAAAATTAGGCAATTCATTGCGAAATAAAAATATACTTAATGTAATGATGAAATGTAATACAAAACTATAGAGAACATTTTTAATATTACCCTTTAAATATTGCAGCTGTTTTTTCTAAGTTATACAAACATAGAATTAGTTTTATGAAAGTATTATATTGAATGAAGTATACAGAAAATGTTTACCAACTCATTCATACTAAAAAACAAATTGGGATACAGTCATTCCATATTGATTTCCGATGTTCCGATGGTAGTGTTCAGTCTTAAAAAATATGGTAAAATTAATCCTGACAAATGAAGCTTCATTTGAAGGTATCAACACAGCTTACAACAGAGGTAATGACGGGCGAGAAGTAGTTAAATTGTTGACATCAGTCATTGAAGTTATACTTAGTGTAGTTATCAGCGTGGTTGTGTGCACCCTTGTGTTTTAAATATCTGCCCTCCACTGTGGTCTGGACGCAGCTATTGCAGCCCATTCGCTTCCTATCCCTGCAGGTCCAGTTAATTGTGTTCTGGTACCTGTTGTTGATCCAATATTTATTGTCTTTGAATATGAGTACCATGCTGCCGGAGCGATGGGATGGCAAGTAGTAAATACCTGTAATAAAACCTCACCTTAATACCATACACTACACATTAACAAAAAGGTGGTGAAAATTGGTGTCCATGAAAATCAGCAGTATCTATTGTAAGAATTGTATTTAATGATTACCAGTGGTTTGCAATGGCAAATAAAGGAATATTTTACTGTTATACTGTCACCTTATCGAAATTTTCAAGATATTAGAAAGTGAATAAAAGAACATGTTTTTTTTTGTCATCAGAATACTGTATTCTAAAAACTGTCACAAAATGACTGTCTAATATCTTACAAGTGCTCCAAAGACATGTGAAAAAAATCACTAAGTACTTTTATTATCAATTACATAATATTATTTACATCACATGATTTCCGAAAAATAAAAATTGTATAATTGTAACATTTAAACATTAACAACTATGCTTATCCTATATTTTACAATTAATTTCTACAATAGTCATTTAAGCGAGAGACGATTCACAAAATCCTTTTCTCTTATATATCTGCCATCATGGCACTGGCGGAGTCGGGGGGGATCATGAATGTGACAACCTCTGAATATTGATATGTAGTCCCTACCATCGGGACCCTTGTAGGTGATAACGTCAGCTCTGCAGCCATGAACATCTCTCGCTGAACAGTACCACTGTTTCTTTCCATGAGCCTGATGATTCTTCATATAAAATGTGAAACCATTTAGAAGCAGAAGCCCTGCACCCGTTCTTCCTGGTATGAACTGCGCTGGAACTGTAGGCATAACCAGATTACCTTAGGTGACACAAGGATAAATAAAACACAGTGAGATAGAAATAGTTTATTTAAAAAATGATGCAGACACATAAAAAATAAAGGCATGTTTTTTAATGTTAAAAAAACATGTCAGTTTTTTAAGTTAAAAGAGAGTAAGAAGATGGAAGTAGGGAAATGGAGAGGTAAATAATAACACCACCAGATAAAACTTTCTTTATTTCCTCCTTAATTTTCAGGGTTTCATATGGGGGTTTCTTTATTTTTATTCAAAACACATCATGTACAATACATTGAGTCAGATAAATAAAAAAATTACAAAAAAAAATTAAAATAACAAATCATTTTATCATAAATATTTCTTGTTTAAAATAAAATTGAAAAATTGTAATGGCACCATGGTTTCAATAAGAAACATTTTTAAAAACAATATAAGTTTTAAAAAGGATCTCCAAAAAGACAGACAATTACAGTACTACTTAAAACTAAATAAATTGGTAGCTGTTCTGAAAATCAATAATATTTAAAAATATTCTCCATCTTTTGTCTAAAAAAAATTATCTTTATTGACCCTTATATATTTTTCACTCATTATAGTAAAGGCAACTGATTCTATCTAGTAATTTCTCAAATATTACAGATAATAAAATTCCTATATGAGATCTAAGAATAATTTATTAACATAATCTGGTATTATAATCTGAGAAATAGAATGCTCATTCATACTCTTTTACATTCTTATTTGTCATCATACATTCATAAAGTAGATTGAATATGGTCAGTTGTGATTCCATCAATGTAATCCAACCCTGCACTGAGATGAGTTTGGGCTCTCCCTAACCATTGGCAACCCATCTAGAACCTTTGTTAGTACATTTTTACTATAACCAACCCCAAGTAAGAGCTGAGGTATGGAGCAAGCACATGAATTTTAGTTATTGTAAAATCTAGACTAATGCTTGACACAGAAGTATCAACACACAGAGACAGCTAAACCCTCGCTTCATCCAAGAATCGAACCTAGAATATTTGGGCATGTGCTACATTATACACAGTTTCTGTACTGGTTGTAAATGAGTATTAATTTAAAAGGAATTGAACTCAATAAATTTGATATGGCAGGAGTTGAACCTGCTCTAGAGGTGGCATAATGAACTTGTTAAACTTAATTGTGATTAAAAGAAAAAATAACTAATCATAAAAATATGTCACATCCTAAAATTTAACCCACTATATGAATATATTGAATTGACTCATTGAAAGTTCATTAAATATACGTAACAAATAAATATCAGCAATTGAACCTGATAATTCTGTCTATAAAATAATACAATGAATTTGTTCAAAACTCACTGTGACAGATATAACAAAACCTATGAATGACCCAGTGAATACTGTGAGATGAATTTTGTTAAACAATGGGATTCGAACCCATTTTAATTCAAGGAATACAACAGCACAATACATTTTAATGCAGGAATCGAACCCACTATATGTACTGTGCAAATTTACATGTTAAAACTTTGCTACTATCATTATAATTATGGTTGTCAGCATATACTGAATATTTTACTAATAAATAAAAAGAAGTCCAAGACTCGAACTTGGAAGATATCATCACACTTTGGATATCCACTGCTGGACATAGGACTCACTTTATCGGCGCCAGTCTTTCCGGGCCTGGGCCTTCAGACTATATACTGTGACACATTAAATTTAATGAGCCTGGGAATCGAACCCATACACCATGACACTATTATTAAAACATTGTCATTAGGTACAATGTCGTTTTAATCTGTATACCCAAGATTCAAACTTGGATTTTGAATTTAAGGTTGTGTTATAGTAGAAGATAAATATTTACTCAACTTGGGAGTCGAACCCAATTTCCAGTAACCTCTGCATCACAAAATGCTACTGAACTCATTGTAATTACATAATGATAGTTTATTAAGGGAATCAAACCCATATTTACTAAAAAAATTCCAAGATTCGAACTCGGATTATGGTCCGAAGCAATTAATAAATGATGGATATCGTCTTTATTTTGATAATGGGCTTCATGAGGCTGATTTTGTTGTTCTCACTGGATCTTCAACTGGTGTAAACTTTTGGCCTCTATTGAGTTTCGGGATAGTTACCTTATTACTAATCTAAGTAAATAGCATCTGTCTTGACTCAGTGACAAAGAAGCGCATGATATTTGACTAATAGCATTTAGGCCCTGACATAAACACCCAATATCATCATATATTGGGTAGTTTTTCACAAATAATAACACACTTTGATGCCATCATTGTGTTATTCCATTTTATGTACGCTGAAAATATCATATATTTGGATTGTTATTGTCTTAATAACTAAGAGTAACTTATCACATACTTGCCCATATCTCATACATTCATTTTCCTTACATGTTGACATGTTGCAAACATAATTATTCACATAATGCAGCCTATTTGCAGTGTTGCCACTACCTCAATACTATGTTAGTTCTCAATACATGAGATTAGGGGGTTCAAAGCAGATAATTATATAAAACTTTGAATATAACAGTACTCAGCCTTCACATTTACAGATGTAAGGGCCATGAAGTGTGTATTAGTTGCAAATACATAGAATAAAACAAAGTTGTTGATTACTAACCAACATTTCCATTATTAAGCTAATATAATATCATAGAATAGGCCTTACAGAGTTTGAATTGATTTGCCCAACACTGGTATTAATGACTTGCACCTAATATTATCTACATATATCCAAAAATGCATGTATTCCACTGTTTGTTCATAAATCTTTAACCAATTTTAAAGTTGTAATATGTATGACAATTTGTTTTACACAAAAGTTGTAAGCCGTTTTTAACATGACTAATTAATAACAGTAAGCATGTTAGCTATGAAAAAAGTCGAGTTTATTTCAGGACAGCTCATAATAACTGTAAATGTCTATCTTTAACGAAATACTCAGTTTACTAGCAAATATTAAACGTAAATTAAATACTGGAAATATTCTTAATATAAACGAACAAACCTTTTGGAGATTCTTTTATTAGAAACTTACTCGCTATTACTCACCGGTCCGCCGTCAGGAATCAGGGACAAGATCCCAAAACAGGATAAAAGCGGGAACAAGAACTAACCTCACCTTAGCACTTCACTGCACTATTTTATCACTAATACAAAATATTTAAAACTACCAAATACTTTAATGTACATTAACCTCCAAAATATAATAAATAACACTGTTATAAACAAGAACAAATATTGTAAAACAACATAAAAACACTTTTGACGTTTCGAAGCTTGAAGAATTGAACAACAAAAACACCGGATTTTATCTTTTATCGCGTAATGTAACCGGTCTCGGACGGTTATTGAAGCCAGGAAACCGCGGTAAACTCCATCTCAATGCATTTTTAGGTGAATCTAAGCAAATAACACTACAAAACAACAGTTATTTGGCATCGAGAGAGTTATTTTGACATTTCTGAACTCTGTAATGACCGTGACGGGCCAAAGGCAAGCCATTTTTTATGCCACTATGAATGATCTCGTCATTTGAGTAAAAATTTGCGACGGAATAGTTTTGAACTGTTAGAAATTACATATATTTGCTATGGATTAGTCGCAAATATTTAACTTTCACGATTATTGACAGTTTACTGATAATCGATAAAATTCTAAATCTAAACACTGACCGACAGTCTATTTTTCAAATTACATTTCATATCAAGATAATTTTAATTTGATTTTTCGGCTATAGTTCCTGAAAAAAATTGTTACCACAGTTCTAAAGTTTACATAATACATTTGTAGTGAATTTGTTTTATTACTATTTTCCCAAGTAAAGCATTTTTATACAATGTTATCACGTTACTGATATTATTAATGTTATATTAATGTTAGTTGTATGTAGCTTATTATTAATAGGGAAGTAAGCTATTTTCAGAGGCTGTGTATGGCACATTCAATATATCGTCACAATAGATGTATCAGAAATGTTCCATGAATATATTTTATTTTGTTTATCCCTTGTGAACCCTTGTTGTATGCCTAAATAAGAATACGTTCATAACACCATACTAATTATTCATAAAGAATTACGATTGATTTAATTTATTACGTTTCATTTAAATATGCAGTTGCAAATGATGTGACAAAAAAAGTAAATTGTTTTAGTGACATCTATTATCTATCGAAAATAGTACTTGTTTTTCAGAAAAATATATTTATGCCATCTAGTAGCAATTTTGAGTACTTTAATAGTAATACCAATCATCATTATTTATAGTACCAATTATAATTACTAGATGGTGGTATTTATATTGGTCTTCAATAAAATTTATTTATTGTGGTCAGTAATTTTACAGACAATAATTTAGGGGAAACCTATTAAATAATAGATTTTGAAATGATAATAGGATAAGCAGAGTTGCTTAGCGTAGTAAATATCTCTACCTGTACAGATTTACTTTATAACCTAACGTTATTCGGTGTTCTGCCTCAACGTAAAAGATTTCGCATTATATAGGTAGGTATAAATAAAAGGGTTTCTAAAAATTGTATCTTTAGTAATTTAACCGGGAGAAATTTTCGAAACGGCTGAATTTATATGGATATTTATTTGAAAGTCGAAGACACTTCAGAGAGTACATGAAATGGAGATGTAGAGGAAATACATTAACCTTCAATTCCAGATAAAATAGCTAATTAAAAGTGGAAGTACTTCAGTTCTCTGTCTACACTCTCGGGGAAATGCAGACATAATTATGTTACATCATAATATAACTGAACAGACTGTTTACTTCTAGTTGTATCACACTCGTTTATCTTGTACATCTATAAATAAACGCAATCTGTTGCGGTAATCGTTAGTATGCAATAAATCCTTTAACATATCCACTTTGCGTGAACTCTGAACAGTGCTCGTGGCGTCATATATTGTAATTTACAATGTTACTGCCATAAACGAGATGTATGGCCCATTATGGATTTAATTGGGGCGTTTGTGACATCTTATAAATCGTAAACAATGTCAGATATTATTCACGTGTGTATTATATCTAATTAAACCATTATTTTACTATGCTAATAGTCATATGTGCTCTAATAATAATAATTATTATTGTTACTATTAAATCTTCCAACAACTTACATAGCAATGAGATTTCAGATATTATGTACCTATATGTTATGGTGTTACATGTAGGTATATGTATTCTGAAAATATACTTGTATTTAAAGGTAATTTATCCCCAAACAGAACAAACACATTTGCTCAATATTCATATAAATGTGCTCGGTGGGAATCGAATTTACGATCCCCGATTGTACATATGTACATAGATCCGAGGGTAATCATTATAGGTTTATTGTATCCTCATCATAGGTTTATTGTAAACCTCATAGGGTGATATAGAAGGCCTCAGATTTCTAAGACTAGGTTCTTCTCAATAACTGTTGTTACTCTAATGTACTTACAATTAGACTGTTATACGAAGCGTTTTCATACAGCTGTTTAAATAAATATGTTTCACAATTAGCACCTTAGGTGTTTTGGATAACATATTGATATTGAGCTAAAATTTAAACGTGGCCAGTAACTTTAGATGGCTAGAAAGCTTGTGTCTTATTTATTTTGCAAAATAGAAAAACAATTCTATATATTTCTTCTAAAATAAAATAGTTCTGTGCTACATTTAACGTGTAGATACATTACTGATTTTATGACTAGATCTGTTTTAAATTAGTTATTGGTAGTTTATTTCTAATTTGTCTATAATGCAAAAACATGTGAACAAAAAAATTTTTTGCTCAAAAAACAGATGCATCGGCCGGGAATCGAACCCGGGCCGCCCGCGTGGCAGGCGAGCATTCTACCACTGAACCACCGATGCTACATGAATACTTGTTGAAAGTACTGTATACTTTCAGTGCACATATATACATAACGTTACATGATAAAAGATTAAACATTTAAAAACATAATATTGTGGTCACGAGGGCTTGAACAATTTATTGTATTTGATATAAATTAGCGGTACGGTTTCTCCAAGAACAATTATCTTCTTGTTTGAAATCCTCAAAGCAAAGATATTTGTAAATTTTTACGTATGTAGGCACATAATATGCATTCGATTTGAAAATAATAGCATAAAAATGAGAATTTAACAGTATCGTACCTCAACTAGGAATAATACTGTTAAGTTTTCGTTTTGTTATTAATTTGTGTTTGTTCAATGTTCGTTCGTTTTGTGTTTCATATTTTAGTAGTATGACGTAATTTACGAGGATGTATATACCTACATGTGTAAGAAAAGTATATAATATCAATGTAAGAAAAGGTATAAATATATTAAAAAAAGGAAAGATATTCAGTAAGTAGTTTTAATATTATTACTGAATGTCGAAATAGAAATAATAATTAGCGTTAATTGATTTTGAAATAATCGATATTGAAATAAAACCGATAAATATAAGTATTAAAGCTGACTGGGTTTATTGTAGACTTAGGCCTATCATTTACTTTTATCTTTGTTGATTTAGATGTACCTACATAGGTAGCTATGTAGGGTGATTTAATCGCAGTGTTCAATCGGCTTTAGTAATAAATAATCAAAATTATATAATAGTATGTTGGTCTAAACTACATTCTTAGCGAACTAATGTAATTATATCATTACTTTCATTATATTTACGGTTTTTAAAAAGTTGTGTCATACATATATTGAGCATAAAGATTTTTCATGTATTTCTTCAATTCAGTATAGCAATATTTCAATTTACTAATTTATTCGTTCATTCATTTTATTACTCATGCTCATTCGTTCATTTACCGATGAAGTCGCGTATTCAATATCCTCAAAAGATTTTTTCTTCTTTCTCGCGACCAACTAAGTATGCAATTATTGTAATAAGTAACGGGGTATTTCTGAGATCATATCATATTCTTTTTACTTTTAATATTAATCTGAGTGACTGAATGTGTATAGAAATATGGATTCGAATATATCCGCAATATTATGCTCTATATTCAGTCATTCAATGGAGATTGATTTCTGTAGTGCGTACTTGACGATTTTTATTATCAGCCATCATTCCCTATTGGAACTGGATAGGTTTATTTGCTGTATGTTCCGGTTTTATCGTTTTTATATCAGGATATTTCGTTGTAATTCTCCGTAAATATTATCAAATTGGTTTTAACATTAACCTATTTTATTATGACGTAGTGTCTATTTCCTTGAAAAGGTGGACAGATGTATGTAGTTCTACGCTCCTGATACTCCTACGTTTCATCTATTGTGTTATACGTTACAAGAAAAATGAGTTGTGCCTATTGGCATACACCGGATATATATCTGGAATCTATTCTAATACTGAAAATTTCAAGCAAAGAAATCCAATAAGCCTTTGCTGACCTGGGAACAAACGCAGGACGTTTTACTTAACAATCGCACTTTCAACCATGCGGCCAATCGGATAGTAATAAATATTATAAGTAGGTACGTGTTATAATCATCGCTGTCTAATCATTTTTATAAGTATTATCAAATTGATTTCCGTAGGCATCGAACGAGGCACGTAAATAATCAAGAAAGCAATTCTCGAAGTTATTGTCGTTGGAACCCGAGAAGATTGGTCCGAAATATTTTCCGTTACTAGCAAGGGTCACATGAGTATCGACTTTGTGTGTATAGAAATTGGTGACATTTTTGAAAGAATTTAGTAGGTAGGTACACGTAAATACTTCAAAATCAGTAGTAAAATACATCTTTTAATTCGCAAAATCGTTTTCTTAATGGCTTTTGCGATTTTTTAATACGTTGTCAAAGTCAACAAAATTTCTAAAACAGTTAATAATCATGCGTTGAGCGAATATACATATATTTAATGAGTTACAACTGTTGTTTTATGTTTGAAACGACTAGTAAATTGGTACCCACCTACTCGGTAACAAGTCGGTTTTAAAGGGTTGTGTCACTGCTGGGCACAGGGTCTCCCAACTGATTCTGCCGCTACGTTATTATTCAGACCCATAAAGATTGGCGGGCAGCACCAGGTTATAAGTAAAACAATCCACTTGAATAACTAAAAAAAACCATTTTAATTTGGTTTATTTTAATATTAACTGACACACTTATGTATATCCAACAAACAAAGAATGATATGGACGATTTTGGAGATATTATTCACCAACATGCTGGCAGCATGTGACGTCACAAAATCTGCATGTCTCCACTGGTATTATGCCGTGCTTAACTGAGGACGATGGGAAACGAGATAGGTGCTGAAATGTACGGCCTCAATTGTTGTGTGGATTTAGAAACGTAGTATTGTATTATTACTTGATGTTTTAGGTTAGTAAGCGTCCATTCAGTCCATTTAATATTAGATATCCGTGTAATTGATGGCTTTCAAAATTAATATTAGATAGCACTGAGTCTACCAAAAAACCTGTTTTAACATTTACACGTTTTATTGCATTTATATTTTTAATTATACATACATGTTAGGATCTATGATGTGCGATTACTTTGTGAATGTATGCTAAATTGTAGAAATTGAATTTCTCTTGTCTTATGTAATAAAAACAATTAAATTCGATCATTGATTCATATGGCTTCATACGTACATATATGCGCACGAACAAGAAGACAATCATTCATTGGCAAAATAAATAAACCCAAGTATTTGATACAATCGTAGTTGGGAAAACTACTTAAAGTTAGCCTTTTTGTCCATATTTGATGTTCAATTAAATTGGATTCTTGGACTTTAGAGATACATTACTTCAAAACTTGGTTGCTATGTCATTAGATAATTTCGAAACCCATTCTTGGTACAGTATTAAAGCCTTTTTTGTCATCATCATGGTCCCTTCCACCTTTTAGTACCCACCACCGCGGGAATAGGGACTGAAAACTTAATCTACATAATATGGTCACAATATTTTACAACATTCTTTATACAAAGACAACAAAGTTTCTGTATACAAATAAAGAAAATTGTTAAGATGTGTTTAACATTGTACATTGTTCATGACGTGTTAACATTGCCATCCACATGTAATACATGTAGAATGGCGTTCATGTACATTTCCATGCCATCACGGAAAGCGCATCAGGTCACAAATCCGTAGCTACAACCCGGAAAGGATTATGTCGCGTTCAGGTAACAGGGAAACCGGGATAAGATGGATGTCACATCGCAGGGCCTTTATCCTTTGACGTCAACGTGACAAATGGGTTACGGCTTATCCTTATTTTTTAAGCTTTGTAAAATGATGTGATTGGATTAAAACTCCCCTAAAGTCATCGTATACCGTACAAATGCCCTTTTGAAAATGGTTGACTCTAGCTCTACTAAATAAATACAATATTGCTTTTATATAAAATATGTAATATTAGTTTATATGAAATCTGACAGTTAACTAAAATTCCATTCAACGTGAAACAAATTTGCCAAAATTTTTATCGCTGTACTGGAAGACGTTGTCAAGTTAATTAAGTGAATATCCAGATTTCATTGCTTGGAGCATTTGCCTCCGCGTGGTTGAATGGTTACAAGTACGACTGCTGATCGAGACGTCCTAGATTCGATTTGCAGGTCGTGTACTATTGTATTTTTGAAACTTAGATTTTCTTGTAGAAATTTCTAATAGTAGCTCGGAGCCTGGATCTGTGTCCTGTCTATAGTGCTATACCTACTGATCGGCTTACCACCAATAAACGTAACTGGTAAAAAGTGGAAGTGCACTACACTCGTCTGCCCACCTTTTCGGGGATTATAGGCGTGATGTTATGTTTTACAATTAGGATATAAATTGGACGTTTTCATTTAATTGATGTCGCATGTTTGTTATTCATGAAATGTTCCTACTGTACCTGCGTTATTGCTGGTGTCGTAACGATGAAGTTGGCCAATTGCGTAGTTAATTGTTTAATATGTACATTTGTAATATGTGTATATGGGTGGGTGGGGTAGTAGGTACTACACTCTTCTGCCTACCCATTCCGGAATTACAGGCGTGATGTTCGTTTTTTACGTTATAAACAGTAGAAGAAAAAATAATTAATCATAGACATGCTAAGAGCAGAAGATATTAGATCAACAACAAAAGTGGAAGATGTCATTAAGAAAATAAGACAGTTAAATGGCGTTGGACATTACATATGACAATGGAGAGTAAGATAAAATGAACAAGAATAAATCGAGACAAGAATCACAGAAGGGCAACCACGGGATGGTAAAAGGAGAAGAAGAAGGAAAGTCAAAAGATGGACAGATGACATCAAGCTTACAGGACGAGGATTATGGTCAAGGAAAGCTAGGAACAGAGAAGAGTGGAAAAGGCTGGAAGAGTCCTATGTGTCAAATGACTCGCTGACCGGGAAAACCGATTGACTAGTTTTAGTTTAGATCTAAGTTAGTAAAAATGTACCTAGCCCAGCAATAAAGGCTTAATAAATAAATATAGCCAAGAAATATTTTTCTATTACTAGTGACTTATTCACGGGCAAACGTTAATATCGTTTGCGGCTAAGTGTTACTGATGAGAACTCATCCATCCATGAGTCAAGACAGTTTATCATCTATTTTATCGCAGGAGCCTCACTGTGGATAACAAAGCTATAGAAAAACGTTTACATTCACGTTTACGTTCAAATTGCCTTGCTGGTATCGAATCAGTAAGGTGATTACTTGCGACTTACTTTGCGTGGAAGTGCTTATAATTCCTATATCATTTCTATTTTATTGCAATATTTTACGATTTCATTTATAAACTAATTATTCCCAGTAGTGTCCAGTCGCAGAATCGGTTATCTCTATATTAAATTTTATCAAAATCATATCTGACGTGACGACGAAAGAGAATGAGAGATAAATGCAGACATTTTGTCTGTTTGTTTATTTATTTCTTGGCATCTCTTAAAACTAATAAAAGATAACATGCAAACAATTTTAAATATTAAACAAAACGATATCGTTTGGATGTCATAACCTCTCATGTTCTTCATTTATTGTAACCTTGTTTATGGTGAAGACATGTCACAGATTATCTTTGACATTGTGTTCTGTGACTGCATTTCTGCTTTATGCATCAGTAGTTTTTTTTTAAATCACCCGCTACCCTGCGATTCGACTCGTGTGCCATGCACTATATCGGGGCATTGCTTCTAATACGTCAATGTTAGGAGAATATTGTTATTTTTATCTTGCTTTTATATCTATGGACGTTATGATCATCAGTGTTTCTGTTTTTTTTGTATCAGAGATTAATCTCGCCTCTATTACCGTTACATTCCTTTTATAAAAATTAAGTTTTTGTAATTATATGTCCTTGATGTTACCTTTTTAAGATTCTCGATTTTATTATTCTCACAAATGGACTGCATCTAACAATGAGGCTCCCGTTAAAATAGGATATTATACTATGTTTAAGTATTATGCAGTAACTATAGGAAAATCATTGTATGAAAAATCCTTTTTTGGCCACTGAATAAGTAAGTTTTCAAACATGATTTAATACTTGTATGTACCTATACTAAAAATATTAAAGTAATAACTTTTCAATTGGGTTGCAAAATTAAAAAAAAAAATTTGGAGTTTCAAAAAGGTCATGCATCGGCCGGGAATCGAACCCGGGCCGCCCGCGTGGCAGGCGAGCATTCTACCACTGAACCACCGATGCTACAACCATTTTGTTCAATATTTAATATAGATAAAATAAACTCAAAGCGACGATGTTATTAAACTTAAACGTTATAAAAACTTCGTCACGGTCACGTATGTTCTTATTTCCACAAATGTTACCAGTAATCTCTGGAGAGTGTAGAGTGCAGAGTTACCTGACTACAGTCAATTAACTCTCTATGTAGAGCTTGAATCACTATTGAATAATAGAGTTTGAATGGCATAGTCCTGATTTAAAAGGTTTGTTGTATATGATTGATATTATTCTAGTTACTTAGATATGATTTTTATAGCATAATTATGTTAATAATTTTTAAGTAGTATTTTTTTACCAACACCCTTGGGAGCCTGTCTCAATCTGCGGACCTAAAGCTCTCCCAAAGGGTTCCACCATGCGCTGTCTTGCGTTTGCCACATCCAGCTTCTGCTTGCAGACTTTCTTCTTGGTAATGTAACATAACACTTTCTTCTGTGTAAAGTTCTGTTCGAATCTGCTAAGTGTAAATAAAAGAAAAGATACGATAAGTTAAATAAAAAGATGGTAGTCGCGCTAATAATTTTAATAACGGAGTCGCTGAGTTCGGCTAGTGGACTCACAAAATAAAGCCAAGGAATTATTAAGTTTTATGGAGCAATTATGACGATGACCGGGTCTCATGAAAGTTTTAATTGGTTAATAACTTAATCGAGTTCTCATTGAACTGACCTCGTTATATGACATTTCCCAGGAAGAAATTTTATTTTCCCTTCCTTTTAAAATGGAAATTGTGATGAATTTAAAGAGAGAAAATCGTTGAGATAGTTACTTTACAGTTTTAGTATTTGAGTGCTGGTGAGTGTTTACATACATGACGAAATGTTGTGATATCTAATATAATAATAATCGCTCCATTTGTCAATCCACTGTTGGAATATGGGTCTTCTCTCATATTGAGAGGATTAAGGCTGGCCAAGTGCAGGTTGGCAGACTTTACACACAGTTATCACAGCCTGTACCTTATATGTTTATTATTAACCTCAAGTTAAGTTACAAAAAGCAGATTAAATGCCTAATGGCATTCTTTACCCGTCACCGCAGGGTGTACTTGTACGTGAGAATATGTAGTAGGTACGACAACGTCTGTGGAAACATCATAAGTACGTAACACCTTAAATGTATATAAATATATGTGATAATTTATGTGTTATGTCTCAGGGAATAAAAATACGCATTAGTTTTCTTATAATCCATCAACGTCCATCAAAAATCACTTTATAATCTATGATAGCTCTCCTCATCTTGTTTTTGCTTACATAAGTAAACTTTAAGCCTTTCGCTTTCACTACTTCTTGAGCTCCAATATATATTTTTATTTAATATCTATTCAAGCAATTCTCAGTCTTGTGCCAATAGACACATAACGCAGTGTCGTACTGTGGTTAAATGCAGGGTTCTTCTATATTTTATGCAAAAAAC
Organism: Parelbella ahira ahira; assembly: GCA_018244795.1. Lineage (NCBI taxonomy): Eukaryota > Metazoa > Arthropoda > Insecta > Lepidoptera > Hesperiidae > Parelbella > Parelbella ahira. The sequence continues at coordinate 25,137 of DWME01001276.1, forward strand.
TCTGCCCTCAACCCGTCGCTTATCTTTTCGCTCATGTTTCCGACGGCTAAGTAAAACGAAACGAAACGAAAACAAAACATTAGTTTAAATTTCGTTTTAGTGTCTAAACATAAGTATTTCATAGCGGTTGTAGTGGCTGGCCGTGGTTTGATGCGAAGACCTGAAGATCGAGCTCAGTGACGTGCTATTAGAGAGGCCTATGTTCAGCATTGAACGGGAATAGGCTGATGATGATGATGAAGTTTTGAAAATTATACCAAGTATATTTCATATACTTTCATTATGGTTTACTTAACAAAACTAATCCTAAGATAGTATGACGCTAGCTTATTTCTTTCTATGTAATTTCTATAGGAAGTTTAATACAATAACTACATTTCTGTATCGTAAGTCAGAACTACAAAAAATTATATTAATAATATATACAGCTTATGAAATCATTAACATTGTTTCCATTCTATAACCAAAAGGATTCCATAAATTTATCGAAGGAGACGTATTTTAAAATTGAATACTTCATTTGAATGGAAATGAAACGAAATAAATTTATTAGCCAATTCAAAGTCAAATAAGACATAAAATCGACAGGTCGTCGTAAGACAGAGCTAACTGAAATTTGTTAGACACGCTCGCTCGT
>DWME01001277.1:0-25771 GCA_018244795.1 Parelbella ahira ahira
CAAAAACATTGCTGGAATTTAAATAAAATGCGTTATGAATAGTTAAATATTATGTTAAAATATTTATGAAAATATGATTTTATGAAAATAATTTTATCAAAAGATTTTTTGTTTGTGACGTTCTTCACAATTCAACTTCGTGTCAATTTAAACGAATCTAAATTTAATCAAAATCCGTTCACTAATTCTGTCGTGCCAGCGCAGCGTCACAGACAGTCAGTTTCAGTTTGAATGACGTTATACATAATCACTGAGAAATATCGCTCTCTAAGGGACGTTATTGCTAAGTAGGTCTTAGCATCTGATATTAATTAAATACGTTATACATTAGTTCGCTATATGAAATCTGAGTTTGATTGTAAGTATATCATACGAAATGTCCATGTGAGACATGGTTCTCAAAACACTGACAACCTTGCTCTGCCGTTTAGGCAGCAATATCCGAAGCTAAAATATATTGTGCTATAATATTATAGAACAAAGAAACTACCACAGATGCTACCTATGGGTACTATAATATATACCTCACCAAAATATGTCTGTTCTACTACTCCGAGGTGTATCATGCTGTATCTGTTCACACATTTTGACGACGTAAGAAAGAGACATAATATAGCTATATGTGTGGTCACTTGATGGTTACTAAAGAAAATATCTATATTGTAATATGTAATCATACTCGTGTGCCTGAGCATAATATATATTACTGCCTTGACTGTGAAGATCTTAATTATTCCCCTAAGCCTCTGATTATGACTCCAATTAGTATTCTCAGAAGAATTGTTTAATGTTCTATCTTACGACTGAATTATAAACATGAAGGCTGACCGTAGTCTAATTATTTAAGCAGGTGTATCATCCGCTCTGTCTCATGTCCACGTAGACTTTGGATTCCGTTTTTAATCTGGACTTTTTAATCTGCGTTATATCATTTTTAAGTATACAAAGGCTCTCGGCGTCTCATCTCGACTTAATTAACCTAATTACGGCTACGGACAGTCTATTCCAGTTTGAACTAGTCCATTCTAGTTTTTTTCTAGTCTTAAATGCTGTTTCTTTTCCGTGTTCTATTGTCATTTTGTTATTGTGCCTCATTTGTTTGCGTGTTCAAGGCGATCGGTACACTCTGATATTGTTTAAATTGAATGTTTAATTATAATAAGGCAGTGATAGTCTAGTGGTTTAGAATTGAGCACCTCACTTCGAGGGTCCTGGGTTTAAATCCATGGCGCGCACCTCTTAAATGTGCTCTTATACTCTTAATGTGCGCTTTGAGATTAAGTATCGTTTGCTTTATGGCTATTGTTATATTTAATTTTAAAGCGCACGGTTATCGGCGAAGGAAAACAATGTGAGGAAACCTGCACTACTAAGAGTTTAAAACATTTTTTTTCTCAATATACTAATCCGCCCTTTGCTAGCGTGGCGGTCTATGACCTTCACCCTCTCATTCTGAAAGGAGACCCATGTTCAACAGCAGAAAGATAAAAGGGTAGGAATAAAATATTGAAATATCAAATAATGCGTTATTCATAAGTCATAAGCTCGTGGTTACGACGAAATAAAATTCTAAGTACAGCTTTTGGATTAGTGGGTAGTTGTACACATTATATACATACACTAATTCTATAATCCATTTTATAAACAGCGTAGGGCGGAATTTTCTAGAAATCCAGTATCCATTAAAGCTCTAGTTTCTGTCAGTTTCACACAAGGACTTTAAGCTCGCCACCCGAGGGTACGCCTGAAAAGGTCAGTAGGGCAACAGCAGCCAATACTCGGAAAAAGAATATAACATCAATTTTACGAGCAACTGACGCAAAGTGTAGTTGCCAAGGTGACGGAAATATAATCACAATTAACAGACCGTGCAAAGGGACCGAATTGTCAATTGTTCGTTAACACAATACCTTACGCGTATTTTATCATAAAGTAAAATTTAATTCTCTCAAATTGTACCTCAGAGGGAATTAAGGAATGGGGTAAAATAATGAGCTACCCCAAAAATATAAAAAGAGAGTCACATAAATAGATGTAAGCAAAAGTTGTGTATTATATCAGAATATGGACACATCGTTTGTAGCATTTCTAAAGAGAAATAAAAAATCGAAAAGCAGGAAAAAGGAGGGCGAAGAGCGTCTTAGTTGCCATACGCAATAAATACAATAATTCAATCCTTGTTGCTAAGAAATGGAATATCCTTCATTTTTTCCTTAAGTTACATAAATAGTACATAAAGTAAATGTAATATGTTTTTTACTTTAACAGTCTAATACTATTCTTGTATAATACATATGTTTCGTATCTACATATAATATTAACATTATCTTAGCCTGCTTCGTGCCCACTGCGGACATAGATCACATATGCATGTATTTTCTGAAGGAGTTTTGCCTATAGTTCCCATGTTGGGCATGCGGATGGGGATCAAATTAAATGTATATACCTACATGTTATGTACCTGTACATTTTTCTTGTAATTTTAATAATAAAGTTCTGATCTGACTGTAGAATAAGCCAAGTAATATGGTCTACTATTTCAACTTGCGGCCCCTTCACGGTCGGATGGCACTTGTTCCGTTTAGCGCTTAAGTGCACACGATAGACAGTGTCGTTTTGTTAAAATATAAAAATGGCAAAGACTGAAAAACTGCACTGAAAAATTGAACACTGTAAGTTTAAAAAAAAATTGAAATCACTATTGTTTGTTATTGTTTTGTGTTTTTTCTTCAAACGTTTATTGTCCCAAGAATACCTACCTAATTTTTAAATATTTTAAAAATTATATAAAATATCTTATATGTTGTAGTAAAGTTGTAGTTGGCTTTAGCGACAATTTGATAAGTGTGTTTTATTACTGATTTATTTTATATAATATTTTACGCTTTTCACTCTATGAATATCTTTTTTCACAATATTATTTTTCAATAATTTCAGTGATAACATTTTTTTACTAAATCGATATAATGACTTACTACACGACTGAGCCGGTTAAACTAAAACTATCATTTTCGCACTGCAATTGGTGGTTGTGAAAAAACGCTGTTTTAGTTAAAATCTACGATTTATAAAAAATACATTTCATAATAAAGTTCGAAAATGATGTAGCAGAAATATTTTGTATCTCACTCACAAATATTGTTGAATTTATAAGTTACGACACACGAGTTGCTTCAGCTTACAGTTCCTTAATATAAAGTGATATTTTAGTGTGTTAGAAACGATACTCTAATAATACACGTAAACAAGATAGCCATTTTACTAATGAACAATTTATTTATACCTTTTTATTTAATTTTGCTTTGTTTTTGATTATCATAATATAATTTTTAATTTAAGTTCAAAAGAAAGTATTGAATATTTACACAGAATTCCTCCAGATAGGTAGGTATAAATAATGTATTAAATAAAAAATATATACATATCATGACGCCAAGTCCCTTACGGGATAGGCAGAGTAAAATATAGATCCTTATAACATCGCGAGAATAACAACGTAGGAACTACAAAACTCTCTATAATGTTATCTAAACCATGTAAAGTTTGTTAAAAACCGTTCATGGTCAGTTGGGCAAACTTTGGGCCCAACTCTTCGTACTCAAAAAGGTAACTCGGGTCCAATATTGGAACGTTGAAAGGCTTGATGTTTATCATAATAATGTAATAGCTAATAGTTACATGTCCATAGGCGACGCAGACCGCTTACAAACCGGTGGACCACCCGCTAGTTTGGTTAAGCTCAGTATATTTTTAAAAAAATGTTATATTCATGTTGTATTGAAATATTTAAGAGGTTTATAAAACAGTAGAAATTAACTGAAACTGAATATGTACTTTAATATAATCACCCAGAAACGAATGTTCAAGGACAGAATAATAGACGACAGAATAAAAGCTATTATTATTTCGTATTAAGGTGCTTATAAAAATCTATGTATCGTATTCAATTTGTCATTTTCCCACGAAACATTCTATTTATTAACATGCGACAGAAATTATAGAATCGGTTTATAGAGTTGAAAATATACAGACCAATTGTTGGTTCGAATTTAACCTAGTAAACTACTGTTAATTTGTGTATTAACCGTGAAAAAACATGCGGGTTGAATCGAACATATTTAATTATTAACCAACGTGTGTGGCTCAGCCTGCCTAGGCACGGCTCAATGTCCTGGCAGCCGACGGGCAGAGCGTAGACGGTCCGAGAAGCCGTGCTCTGCGATCCCCCAACCAGCATGCCTAGCGTGGGAATTATTGGCGGAAATCCATCAGGGACAGCCAATGCTCAGCAGCGGACTTAATCAGGGTGATGATTATGATATTTAATCAAATTGATCGTTTTGGAAATATAATTTGATATATTAGATAGATTGATGACGCTGACAATTATCATACATATACGTATATGGAAAATATCACCATCGTTATCAATCTATGTACGTGGTTATAAAATCTTCTTTCGTAGTTTCTCTAGATTGGCTATGAGCTTCTTATGCTCATATATACATATAAACCTTCACAACAGTTTCATCTTTAGAATGAACCAATATCTGGAAACCGCTTTTAAATATAGGAATATTACAAAAGGCTGCAACCGGTATTCTTCACGGGCGGTTGGCTGCTGAAGAATTACACTGGCCCGTTGAAATGGAAAATTATTTCGATTCATTGCTAGGCCAATTTTATTCAGCCGGCAAAATTGTTAATGGTATTCGTGTTATATTTTTCGATTTTGTTTTTGAGATTACTAATTTCACATTTCTACGGTTATGATTTATGATGGATGTTATTATTTGTTATAAGGATCAATTTCTGGATGACTACTTAGCATCTGTGGGTAATATTGCAGGGCACTCATTTCGTTGATAACCTTTTAATTTTTTATTTGTTCATTCACTTATCTACTTATTCAACCATCCATCAGTCCGCCCGTTCATTTATTCATTCAATAATTTGCTTATTCACTTAGTCACGTACTCATTCACTCGCTCATTCGCTTAATCGCTCATTTGATTATTCTCTTAGTCACCTAGTAATTCAGTACCTAGTTACTTAGTGACTTATTTACCTTTCGATTATTTACTTATCCGTTAAATATATGGGACATAAACAAATGAAATATGATAAATAATATGACAAATGAGATATGAAAGAGATCAAAATGTCAAGAGTGTCAAGTTGTATTAACGCTTACGATAAAGTGGGCGGTAGGATCATATATTACAAAGTGGCAGGTGGTCGATGTCTGCCCAAATGGCGTTGGGTTTGCAAACTTCTGCAATAAACAACACCTGGATCTAATGGATTGAATTCACCGCGTATATTGATGAGCATTACAGAACTCGATGTTGAAAAATTAATCTTAAATGTCCGGTGAACCTCGTAAATTTCCTTTTGAAACGTTACTGAAATAGTGTGATTCCTAAAAGGTTAAAATAGAATACTTCAGAACCCGACAAGCAAGTTGGTGCTATGCCATCAGCGCGTCAGTCTGCAAGGCGGGCATTCTTTTAAAATTACTTACGGTACTCAGACATTTTTCGATGTTCCCTTAATAGTATTAAAAAATAATAATAATATGAACATAGACTTATAACAATAGTCATAAACAGGTTAGTGAAAAGGTACTGTTCATTTTTAAAGAAACCCCTTTGTACACCTTTCTGATTGAAATTTTTCAATCAGACGTTCGAGAATTTTCTCGAAACTCTCAATGAGGGAATTGATCACTTGCCCAAAAATTTTTTATTTAGTTTTTCAGACAATTCGTTTCTATTTACTTTATAAATATTCATTCTGTTTAAATTCGCTGAAATGTTACAAAAGACAAAACAAATATTTGCAGTAGGTATCATTCTGAGATACCGTCACGCCCTATCGACTCTTTTTATGTTATAAAGATGAAGGGCATCGAGGTATGTTGCGAGCAAGTGGTTACTACGAAACATCTAACAAAGTTTAATTTCTGCTTTCATATTCTACAGACCGAAACGTATAACCTAAAGGACCCTTGGACGGCGGGGATTTTCCAAAACAAGAAAAATGCCTGAATGTTTTTCGAGACAACTGGCAGTTTATCTTTAACACGAATTTATGAATAAATCAGCCGTTGATCGATGTTGCTAGCAACGATACGACCTTGTAAACTTATGTTATAAATAGCACCTGAACCTAATTGGGTAGGGCTCGGCTTGTCGTGGATTTGAGGAAAGCCTCGTTTCCAAGGTAATGCCGATTCGCGAAAATTATGTTTCGTTCGATAATACATACATGTACAATCTATGCAGATAAAATGTGTTTATATAAGGTCGAATGTACAAAGATCAGTCATTTGTAAAGTAGCACTGACTAGCCAGTGAAGAAAAGTATAATCCCTGGATTATATATGACTACCTCGTAGGTCGAATGATTGCAAGCGTGACTACCGATCGAGAGGCCCTGGGTTCGATTCTTGGGTCGGGTACTAGTAGGATTTTTATGATAGTGTCTCCGAGAAATTTATGATAATGTCTCGGAGTCTGGATTTGAGACCATGAAGGGTGACCTTGAATATTGGTTGGTCAATTAAGTATTGATGTAACTATATCATTGAATGATTACCCACACCATACTCCGTTATTAAACTGTTTTGTTCCTGGTCGTTGTAAAACAAAGCTAAATTGTTGTTGGTCAGCGCAGTTACCCGCGAGTATAAGAAGTTTAATATTGGACATTTGCTGAGCTCAATATTGACCAATTTACTGAAAACTTTTGTGTTGCTGGACTACTCTCGGATTTTGTGGTGGATCACGGATTGTAATTGATATGTTATTTCTAGGACACAAAGTTTTGGGTCTAAAAGCTAATCAGTGGCTATATTGACCTTGTATATAATTATCTATGGTCAGATAATGTATTATACATTAAGATTAAAATGCATAAACCCACCCGAACCAAGTTGCGGGCACAGTAAGACGATAATATTCTTCTAAAATTGACCTCAAAATTTAGTTTTAATCTAATTCCACACTTCTACTGCTACTGTCCCGTTGGTCGAGTGGTTGCAAGCGTGACTACCGATAAAGAGATCATGGACTCGAACCCCGGATCGGGTACTATTAGAATAGAAATATAATTATTATCTAAGCTTATTAGCTTAGGCTTATTATCTAAGCTTTTGGTAATTGTAATAATACGAGTAATTTTCTATCGTATCTAAGTATAATAATATATGAAAATAATTAAAATATATACGTATATCAAGCCTACAATCATTTATTTTGTTTCATACTACTCTCTTATTCCTAAATATTCAGTAAGCATTTAAAAAGGGTTGACAAGATTTACGCAATTGCTAAGTAACAAAAACGATTCGTTCACATTGTGTTAATACTAGCCGCTACACTGCCGTTATAAGATGTTTTGAAACGTTATTAACTAAAATAAAAATTTTACTTACAACTGACTGTTCACTAACGAAAACGTATGATAAAGTAGTTACAAGTAGTTACAAAATGTTACCTAACAAATATTTTATTAGTTTATGAAACATTTTGTAACGGCATGCGGCAGCGTGAAACCCCATAAGAAATAATCCATCTGTGAGAGTCAATTGCTTAGTACCAAATTACGAAGCACTAGGAATATTCAGAATATTCCAATTATTACGTTTAAGAGTAGGCAGTCGCTAACTATACCTAACTACTACAAGACATGATATCTAAAAATCAAATTAATTTCCGTACTTAGCTTGTTAGTAACTCACTTTGCCATTTGAAATGAAATATTAAACTTTATTGACGGCTACGTGAAATAACGATCTGCGAAAATCTATAGACAGAAGCTGGGTATAGCAAGTCTAGAAGGATTACGCTGATTGGGGCAGGTGGTTCAGTAGTGGACCGAGGCAGGGTGATGATGTTGATTGCAAAAAATATTTTTATATAATAATCATTCAGGAAAGTAATTGAGATCTCCGAAATTAATCAGAAGTAAACGTAACATCGCGCCTGTAAGGGATTACAGGCGGAGTGTACCTACTACACTCCCACGTTTCGCCAGTTACGTTTGAGTCCCATCGAATAGGTGGTGCGCCTATTGCAATTCTCTCGACACTTATCCAGACTCCGAGTCACTATTAGAAATTTTAAATTAGAAAAATCTAATAGTACCTGACCCGGGATTTGAACCCAGGACCTGCCGATCCGCAGTCGCGCTTGCTACTACTCGACCAACGAGGCAGTCAGGCAACTACTCAGAAGTATTCTGATGATATCCAATTGCCTTACAAAAAACCATTACTATTTTTAACGCTTCATTCACAGTTGGAAGCTACGTAGAGAAATCTACATCACGTATTATCAAAACCCTTTTCTTTATATACTTGTGAGATTATGGCGTTTCTTAACTTGGAATTCCCAGTAGTAGCGCTAAGTCTGGATTTGTGCCTGGTAATTGGCACTAGAATCAATCCCCATTACGTAGGACGTATAAAGTATCTGGTGAAAAATCGGAGCATTACATTCCCCTTTATATCTACATACCTCCTCGAGTAAAACATGACAATATGCTTACAATATGGATGATATGTTTAATATGTACATACATACATATATACATATGTGTGAAGGGAAAATGAAAGTTAATTTACTGTAAGCGGTACTATTATCGTTGATTTTATGTTTCATCATCTATCGCAAGCTGATCTGGGTCGTATGACGTGTATGAACAATATCCGTTTTATGTTAATCACTGTTTTTATTAGTGCTAATACCCGCGCAATATCGGCTCGTGCGTGAGTGACGTCATTGTATATGTATTAATGTTAATATGTTGTACGATGATACGTTCAGCCAATTTTCGCTGGATTATATTATAATATATGTAAAAGTGGATGGATATGAGGTATTAGATTCCACTTGAAAATGCTGGAAATGGATATACGATTATTATATATCTCGGAGATTTTACTGTGTGGTAATTATACAACTGTTATGTGGTAACTTCGAGTACCTTACTGGATAGGCAGAAAGCATTCCGTCTTTATCTTTATTTTATCTACATCTTTATCTTTACTGATCTTACGTGCTTTTTTTTGTTGATCATTCTCTTCGTATACGCACACGGTATTGGAAGCTTACTAATTATATTATACCTAAGTATGAGATTGGTATACCCAGCTTAGGCTACTTAATTCTACGTAAAGCCGAGTATTTTGAATGACGAACGACCCGCGGGCTTACTGACCGAATATTTAAGATTTTTGAGAGATATTGCCTTTTTATTTTATTTAATACTGTTTCGTTAATGGTGCTTTACGACCAATGTTACTCTCTGTACGGTTTGGTGTATGTGTCACTTTAAGGTTGCCAACAAACAATCTATCCGGGCCCATGCATAACAATGGACTTAGACGGGCTGATGATGATATATATATAGATTCTAATACAATGTTTTTATCGCTGTCGTCATACAAAGGAAAGCCATTGCTTATTACATTATTAAGACTGCTTTGATTACGTTATGAAGATTGATTATTATTTACATTATTAAGATTGATTTGCTTAATCAACAATTGGCTCTAGTCACAGAGCCATACGTACGAAAAATTGCAATATTATTCTAACATTAACAAAATGTCAAATAAAATAGAACAGAAGCCGAATTACTATCCAATACAATAGACGTAAATGTAACATAATCATTTATTCCACGTACATCAATCAATAGGCTTTGACTCAATTCTCTCTGTAATTTGCTTAACTCCAAGGGCCTATAATACCAAAGGTGTATAATTGATTAGTCTGCGGTGTACTCTTACGAATAGGGTGTCTACAATACAAGTAGGATAATTTCGTATAATTATGATAATTGGAGGTTTGTTTATACGATAGGAGTTGCAAGAAAAAGCTACTGAAAGCTAAGAAATTATTGAATTTCTGTTAGCGCAGATATTAGTGGTACTACCGTTGCTAGAACTACCCATGAAGATAAGGGTACAAGGTAGAGTTTGTGGAGTAGCTCGTGGTATATGGTTTGCGATGTATAGTACGGCGTCTTGGATAATTGAATATAACAGTGACTAAAGTGATACAATTATTTCTAAGAAAATAAACAGATTAATTGATGGCTTACAGTTGAAACCTAGAGAGAGTTTTCAACGCAGTACATCAACAATAGTGTTAAAGATTTCATGTATATTAGGAGACAATATACACATGTAATTAATTTAAAAAAATTTAAACTATTAATCGTTGACTTTTTATATTGGTGTATCGGTCTTTCGATTATCGGTTATTCGATTTTAAATATGTATATATACAGAGCTGGAGATAACCTTTAACTGTACTAAAATTATGTATCTTAACGTGAAAATTTTGCAAGATTGTTTGTAATGCAAAAAAATCAACAGGCGGTCTAAGTTTCTCGTAATTTTTATAAATAAATGTAAAATAAAGACACAATATAAAATAAATATTCTTTATTGTTAGATTCATTACAGACACTAAGACAATATTGAAGACGTGAAAAGACATGCAAAAGGCAGTGTTATCGCAAACAAGCGATCTCTACCAATCAGACTGTGGGCTGTGGTCAAAAATAGAAACTAATAAAGGCATGAGATAAAGACAGTAAAATATAATGCATAACTTCAAAGGGAAAGTATTTGACAAAAGCACACGAAACTATAAACTAAACAGCTTATAATCTTTAATCATGAAGTACTTTGATGACTGAAACTGATCCAATCCTTTTATGTGGCTTTCATTATTAATAAAGTTTCGACCGTTGGATAAATAAGTATCAATAGATTAGAAAATACAACTGTCAATTACAAATAATACCATTACATAGTGACACAAAGACATTGCTTGCTTTGGTTCGTTATATTATATTGATGTTTATTAAAAAATTTAATTCAATTATATTTTTCAATAAAACCATAATCTATCGTTGTGGCCGCGGCAAGCGCTTTTCAAGGAAACCTAAGGCTGCTTTGAACACGCGGTATAGTCTTTACTGCGAAATTAACAATATTTTAATAGTATAATAATGGATACTTACCACCAGTAAGCCCGTCTATTGTTCACGGCATATTAATTCTAACAACGTCAATTCATTAGCTTTCATGGCATTAATTATGGATGAAATATTTTAACAAAAGTGGTTCAGGTAGGGAGTGATGAATGCAAAAGAAGCAAGGAAAAGGTACTCGTCCGTAAGGTGCGAGATATTTGGCAGTCGGTACGCTCTGCCTACCTCGTAAGTTATCCGGTGTGACAGTATAATAATATAAAAATTAAGATTAATGTGCTTAGAACATTTTGTAATAAAACTTTTTTTTATATGTACACATGTGTTATGAGAACAAAATATTCCAGTAAATATTAACCAAAATCAGTGGAAATCCTCTTATCTTGATTTTTCATACGAAATAAGCAATTATGGGTTTATTGTAGACGGTACAATATACCATATAACATAAGATATGGGCACATATAGAGGATGTTACATAATATATTTTGATAACGGGTATTCAATTGATTGAATTCGGTATTATTAAGGTAAATGTTATATGGTAAACATTTATAATAATAATAATATTATAGGACGATTACAGACACGGCTATCTAATCTCAAATTATATAGAACTCGTGCAGGTCTTCGTTAAATATACATATATACGTCCATTATAATAACGGGTGAGCTAAATGAAAAGCACAATCATAGAAGTTCAAAAGACTTTAGAGACTTGTTCAAAAAAAGATATTTTGTACGTTCCATTTAGTCCCTCGAATAAAAATATGTACTAACTGTGTTTTAACATTACGATGTAGCTTTGGTGTCTGCAGAGATTCCTATTCATGAGGTTTGCGTCCATTTGCGACCTAACTCGTTAAATGGCGCAATCAATTGGGCGCCATGTTAATGTTGGCAATAATTTCCTACGGCATTAATTAAAAAAGCCATAATCGTAATTTGGTTTAGGTTTTTTAATATATTGTAGGATGCATCATTAACATTCTCTCTTTAACTGTTATATTATAGGTTTATAAAACTGTGACCGTCTCGTTAGTCGAGTGGTTGCTAGCGCGAATATCGATCGAAAGGTCCTGGGTTGGATTACCGCCGCGGGCACAATTGGATTTTCCTGCCCTAAAATTTCTTGTAAGGGCTCGGAGTATGGATTTGTGATGTTATGTTTACGTTAAAAGTTTGTGTTGTCATGTAATTAATTTTTTAATCAACTTGACACTTAATTCGTCAAATATTTGACATTTAATTTGCCAATTCATTTGTCAAATAGTTTGCCATTTAGTTTGTCAATGAATGTTCAACTTCGCACACATTATATACCGTTCGGGAAAAAAGTATCAATTCCTAATAAACAGAGCAGCGAGTGTACGCCAGCTTACTACAGCGATGGACAGCGGAGACAAGAATTCTTATAAAGGGAGGCGAAGGAACTTCTATTTAAATTCCTGCGTACTTGTGTAAGGGAGCGTTCACAGCATCTTATCAGATAACAGGATCAAATATACGAGAATATGTGAAAATGAAACTTGTACTCGTATATAAGTAGGTACACGTTTTGTTGTTGGAGCAATGGTTCTTCTCTGATAGTGTGAGGGATAAGGCCTTAGTCTGCCACGTTGGCCAAGCGCGGAACAGTAGTGTTCACACGCCCCTATCACACATAGTTGATGAATGCAGGTTTCATATTACGAGTATTTCATTATTCCACGCTAGGTTCTTTAGTGGGTAGGCAGAGCGCACAAAGTGCCATATACGAGTATCTGTGTCCTTACTGATTTGATGCGCTCTTTTTACATTTGTCACTCTTTTTATATAAACGGTTTCGAAAACTCATACTTTTTTACTATGTTATGAAGATATCCAACTGTTTTAAACAGCTGAATATTAAATATTATCTGTTCGAATGAAATTTAAAAAGTAGTAGGTATTTTAATTTGAATCAAAAATGTGAAGTGCTCGAAGGAATGTTGCAATGCCGCTCGCCGCTGTGCCGTGTAGCTCTTCTCCCCCAGTGCATTAATTCTTTCCACCTTCAATGGAAAAATCAATAACAAACAATAAAAGTTAGGAATTTTTCAATGTTGTGTTTGTGTATTTTTCAATGTACCGTATGTACATACGTCACACTGCCTGCGATTAACTCACTGTCTTTAAGATGTTATACTTTATTGATTATTGAATAACATTACGCCTGTATTTCGTCGAAGCGGTTGGCAGAGAAGTGTAGTTTTCACCATTTGTATCTTATGATTCATGGGAGGTGAGCCTATAGACCTGAAGATAAAATACTATTTCTTATGAATCGTCTGGGTCTGTTACGAATATATCATATGTTGTGAATACGGTTAGCAAAAATACACCAAAATGCAATATTTGTCTACCCTGGATTGACAATTTTAAGTGTTTAAATTTATTTTAAGCTTGTTCGGGGTAGTTTGGAGCACAAGTTATTTGATTGACACTGTACTAATAGATCTATTTCATTATATACTATATATGCATATGTATGTACAAAGTGATCGTTGACGGTGTGACGGGAATCAAAGAGTCCCTTGCAGAAAAATGTTTGCCAATACGGCCCCAACAGTTTCTCGGAGCGATATATTAAATTAAAGCAATTTATAAGTCGGATTACAGCCCGCACCCTCGCTCCGAGCCGCAATGCGACGTGCGAGGGTGTTGCAAAATCAGGGGAAGGCAATACTGGATTGTTCGATGAAGAAAGATTAACTAGAAATCGAGAACCACCGTGCCACAAATAATTTACTCTTCAACCGTTGTTGTGCCTGCTGGACATGCATCTTCTGTCTCTAGGACTGTACCGTTACTGTTCGACCCCGATATATTATCAGATTGACAAGTGTTCGAGCCACAGTCCGTCATAATTGCTTATTGTGGGTTGATGGTCATATGCTTTAGAGAGTCGAAGACCATAAAGTCTGCAGATTTCCTCACGATGTTTTCTTTCTTTATACCAAGTGATGTTTAATTTTGAATACACACCTTAATTTGTGTAGAACGAGATGCGTGCCAGGGTTTGATCCCAGGACCTTCAGGGCAAAGGTTGAAATGGTAGAATAATGCTTTCAGTTGTCGTAGGTGGGGTAACACGGCTACCCCTTTTTGCGTCCACAAATGTCTAATTCAAAGAGTGCAAGTACGCAGAATTTACAAGAAACACAGAATACTATTGTAATTTAGTCTTTAGGGATTACGGTATATCTCTGATATGCTAATTAATACTTTTATTAGAGGGTGTAAAAATATAAACAGGTTAAGTAGTAGATAAAACTGACAACAACGGACAATTGTTTTAAAGAACAATCACTTTGTTTCATTTCGTTTTGTTCGTCGCTTACGTGTACTTTTACAATGATTGTATCCACGCTACGCGCTTATCGTTCGCGGTGCGACAAGGGCGTAACTCACAAAACAAAACATTTCAAATGTACAAAGTCAGCTAAACTTAAAAATTATTTCTCCAAGCTTGGCCCCCTTTATTTATGACGGAAATTTTAAGAATTCGTTACCCTCCATCTCAAGCGATGTTTCCTTGTGGCTATTTTAATAATTGTATGAAATGTTATCGAATTCGTGCTATACGAATCGAACCATTTAAATTGGATTTTATTAATTATGAATAATTTGGCCCCAATTATGGTTTGATTCGCTGATGATTGGTTTGCCGCTCATTTAATCAGTGATGTTACTAAAATACAAATAATAGACGCGGAAATGTTGTAAATGAGTTCCGTTTAACCGTGATTTTGTTTTAATGATACAAAATCGTTCGGCCGAAAATTACCACGTGATTCGCGCGTTTTAATATACATCTGACTTTTTAGTCTAGAAGCTAGCTGTCGTGAATGCTTAGTCGGGTCGTCGGTTCGATTCCCACCTAAGGCAAATATTTATGTATTAGGTACAATTGCTTAACCTCTGTATAGATATATAATTACATAATCATATTAAAATGTAATGTATTTACATGTATGTTAATCAACTGTTGATTGCTATAGCATATGCTTTGCTTGTTTAAGTAACGGCGAGCTATGTGTTCTATAATAATAATAATGAGATAATAATTAACATAATAATTCAAAGTAGGACTTGCCTCAATAGTATTATATGTCTTACATGATACAAAGCGAATCGTACGAACACTTAATTATCATATGTTCAATAGACAAATGTGAGGCTGATTGATATATGTACTTGATCAATTAGTAATAACAGTGGTTTGGGTTGTTTCACTATGTTGAATTAGTCTGTGTCATTAACATACTGTATTTATTGTACTGTGATTTTCAAAGCTGAAAGCTCTCTACACATTTTAGGCGCTCGGGGAACGTTTTTGGGTACAAAAATCAGGTATTGGACAGATTTTTTACCGCTTTGAAGTCACTCGTTTTGTTAGACGTTGCGATTGGGTAGTTAAATTGAAATTGTTAAAATAATACAGATACAGATAGATATGTTAATAACTGGGTTAGACAAAAGTAAGGCCAGAAGTCTTACATTACGCTTCAAAGGTTGGTCTTATTGTGCGAGGTAGGCAGGACCGCTATTTTTTGTCGATATAATTAAAAAATCAATTGTATTCAGCGTTGCTTACTCGTCACTTGACAAGCCATTTATAACATGCCACCTGATTGTTACTAACCGTTCCTATAATTTTCAGTCCGTAATTAGTATGTGAATGCATCATTTTTATTAACAGTAATGCTTTTGACATTTCAATAACATCAGTAACATGTTTAATTTCGTAGAAATGATGTGTATAAAGGCTGAATATTAAGAGAAAATGATTCACTAAAGGAGTGAATGTCTGTGCTGGCGAGATGAGTCACAAACTGTGGCGCCGTCTGGTCGTTTGGGAACTATAGCGGTGTAGACGTATTGAGCGTTCTCAGAATTCACATTCACAGATATCTCACTCAGACAACGGGTAAGCGTTATTCAATTTCTGAAGAATTTTAGATGTGACTTTTCCAGTTGAATCTGATTCATCATATTTCAATATAAAAATAAAAAATCTGGAATGACTATTTATTAATAATACTATATTTAGTAACCACAGTTTTTTTATACGTTTGTTAGAATTTAATGTAATTATTAATATGAATAATCAATTAATTATTAATTTAAATTTAATATAGATATGTATGTAAGATTTAATATTATTATTGAAATCTATTTTATTACTAATAGAGCAGAATATAAAAATGTATTTGGTATAAAAAGACTGTTACAATTTTGAGAACGAAACTCGTGTCCGATTATAAATGAGTATTCGAAGCAGTGATTTAGTCATCAATCTGTAATATATTTCACGACTCATTAGCGTGTAACGGTATACAAATGCGTCGATTAAGCTAAATATGAGTTTTCTTATTGTTGGAGTAACAAAGGGACAAAAATTTTAGTAGAAAATATTACTAGTGGGCCTTTTTAAATTGCGACGTAAAAATTTCAGATCGTATTAGCCATTTTGGGATTTTCTGGCTTGAAATTCCCGATGGTAGCACGAACTCAGGATTTTCATCTTTCGTTTTCATTTTCAGGCAATAGGCTCATCATCTATTTTTTGGTTGGACGCATAACTGGTTAAACGTAGAAGTGAAATTAGTGATTGCTCTGCCTACCACTTTGGAGAAATACAGGCCTATATGTATTAGGTATCTACATAACATTGAACGCTCCGAATATTACGTGAGATAAGCGTACCGGATGCCGCGGTCGGACGAGGGAGGGCGGAATGACCGACACATTCGTGCGTAAAATCTACCTTTAACGTAAAAATGACCTTTTACCGAAAAAACGTAGGTATTCGGGTCTTTACTTCCCTTTTAGAAACACGATTACACAGCTGATAAAGGTGTGTATGTATGTCGATGTGTATAACGTTTTCTAGCGAGGAGTATGTACATATAATTGTTTGGTGTTCTTTAAAAAGCAATTTTCAAAATGAAATCCGTGTACTGGATACCGTACAGATAAAATTGGGCTATGACTCTCTGACAAGACTTGAATTTGTTTTATTTTGTGTGTGTTTTCAAGTCGCTAGAGGCTTGCAGTCTACAGGCTTTTTTTTCTTTTATGGCCCATCACTTCGCATTTATAGATGCCTTAAAACCTTTAAGGCTTACGATGGAATATTGGTGTTAATCATTTCCTAGTGGGGTTAGTTATGAAGAGACTTTGTTGCCATTGGTATAAGGCCATTGTGTACCACACTAGCCGAGTATGTGTTGGTAATTTTTACATGTCATAGAGAATGTAATGGACTACTCCAATATGGTACCAAATCTTTACAGAATTTTTCCTTTACTGTAATAGCAAGTATTATTTTCATACATACATACACATCTTCAACCTAGATCCCGTATGGCGTTAGCAGAGAGCATGGAGTGTAAGAATGTGTCTATGCTCGCCGAACTGTTTTACTTCTTTCACATTCGTCACTCTCTTCATACAAGCAAGTAATGTTTAATTTAAAAAACGCACTTAACTCGTAAACAGAAGAACCTGCCGTATTCTCGATCGGAGAACGAAACAGTTTTGAAGGTTGAAATCTATACGACAAAGATAGCTTTAAATACTCATGTGACAAACTAACTAACAGTTACTTAATAACGACAGTCGTTTCCGACTCCTTCAGATACTGTAAGAGAGACAGGAAGTCGCGCAATAGAATGCTTTTAACGACCCATCTGTCCAATGTCTGGGGTAATTTCGCGCTCACAAGACGTTACTGTACGACCTCCAGTGAGATATGAGTCCGCTCGATCAAACCGTTACTTATGTGAACGATTCTCGAAACTCGCAGACGGACTAATCTATTGGAAACACTCAGAAGAAAACAAATGACAACCAATTAGTTCCGCCAATAGTGTACGTAACTTTATATTGGTGAGATGTTCCTTGCTTTTTTTACTTTTCTCTTTAATAGTTTTGAGTTTTTTTAAGTAAAGAGAGACACAACCGAGGAGACTGCAGTCACAAGAGGTTGTTGCTGCCCATGGATATGACTCTAGGACTGTTAGTGTCGCTCTACCCAGTAATTTTATGAAAATGAATATTTACGAACACATATGTAATGACAGTGAACGTGCAATTAAATGGAGTGAATAATAATATTTCCACAATGACATGTACTTAAAATGTCTATTGTCTTGAATTTTTATATTATGAAATATCAAGCTACATTTTCATATAATGTACATTATTTATTTCATATATATTTAAACATTACTAATATTTATAAGATAATAGAAGATATTATTTAAAATATTTACTTATAACATTTATATGTATTTTCATTTATGAATAATCGTACTTATTCTTAATAAGAATTACCAGTAAGCTTTAGCATGTTAAATACAGCGAAAGAAAATATATTATGAAATGTTTAATTTGCGGTAATCTGCTTACACTGTGGCCTTAATCCAACTCAATCTGGGAAGAAACCTGTGTCCGACACTGGATTAGTAAAAGGATAGATGATTGTGACGATAATAATAATTATGTACCTATATATTATTACAATTTACAGGGACGTTATTAATATTTTTTTATATAATAAACCAGTAATAGTAATAATCGGGCCAAGTAATATTTTTTTGTCTATCTTGAAATTTGTAATTCTCGCCCGGAGTTTGGATTTGTGCCTGAAGTAGTGGTAAAAACTGGAAGAGTAGTACCTACACCCCTCTGCTTAGTGCTTCGGGGAGTACAGGAAAATTAGTGATATTTTAAAAGAAGTCAGAGACAAAACAAACCATCTTTAGTAGGAAGTGTAACGACTTTGAAAAACGTAGAAAATATGGAAGAAGATAGTAATTATGTAATGTATATAATATGTTGTATAAATAACACATAATATTTACACTTATCTGTTGTATAATTATCGTTTTCGAAGCTATAATTAAGGCGGTTTTAGGCTGGAAAATAAAGCAAAATTTCTAAAATTTGTCAATTAAATGCAAATATATCCTAAGTAAACACTTTTAATATGGTAACTGTACCGTATGAAATCTAACAAAAGGTTTGTGTTGATTAATAGGCGAAAAGTAAAGGTGTAGAAAATTTAATATTTAAACAATGGAAGTATAAAATTAACAGAAATTGTTAAACGTAGCGGTTTTCTTTCAATGATTGACATAGCGCTGAAGCGTTCGTAGGGCTGAATATATTGTCGAAGCGCTTGTAAACGAGAGTTGTAGTACTGAGGTATTCGTAGACTGACATTGTAGTAGCGAAATATTCATAGTTTGTTATCGTAGTACTGGAGGAGTTCGTAGAACTGAGATAATATTGAAGTAATCATTGTACTATTCCGTTATCGTACTAATACGTTCGTAGCTTGTCATCGAATACTGAAGTTTTCGTAGACTGATACTGTAATATCAAAGTGTTCGTAGTTTTATAGCGTAGTACTGGAGAGTGCGTAGATTTGACATAATATTGAAACACACGAAGGCTAGCATAGTACTAAAACTAACATTAAGTACGGCTGTACACTTAACGTAGTTGTTTACCATTAGATAAGTTAAACCATTAGATGAGTTTTATGGATGGACACTAGTCACTTATTATCACAATCTCGGCTAGCCTTTGCAGGTTTCGTTAACTATTTTATGTTTATGGGTCTTCTTCTTCTTCTTCTTCTTAGCGTGTCGATGACAAACACATGCCACACATGTTTATGGGTGGCAGATATTTAAAGTGATCTCCTCGCCCAACGTAATCAGTGCTTTGCCTTTTTCTTTTTTTGATTGTGTCGTTGCGTCTAGTTCCGTTGTAGTATAATACTCGTAAAATACCTCTCTCGTAGAGCTGATGTTACGAGTATATTTTATAGGTCAAGGGCCACAATAAATATTTTCGTTTTTTCTACGTCTCTTTACCAACGTTGATTTTAGCAATACGGATTACTTAACTAAGTTCGGTTCAAATCGGGTCTGAAGGATATTTTAGGTGTATTTTTTAAGCAAATCGCACGGTCTGAATAATTGAAATAAGCCTTTTTCATTTCGATTATTTTGCTTAGTTAAAACGAAAATGCCACCAGTATAATATGTCAAATGGGAAAAAACATTCTTAAACAAAGTCAAGGACCACTAGGCATTTTATTAAGCCTTTAAGTAATAAACTCTTTAATATATTACTGTTATTTATATAGTATAATCACGCCACGCTACTTACGGGGTTGATGATTTAATATTATAATGACAAATCTATAATATAACAAGTTCTATATAACATTTGTCGTAATTTGACAGTATTTTTCTTGATACAGGCATTGTTAATTTAATCAATGAATATTTTACGACGAAATGACATCGTCTCGAAATATTTTATGACTCACAAAAAGCAAAACGGTTACAGAAGGATATAAAAAGCACAGTTAAACAGCTATTACGAGCCGTAAAGCAAATAAATATATTCAATGATTTTTCCCGCCTAAACAGTTTTCTGCTTTAAATTGACTGAGAATAATGTCTTTTAATCTACAAAAGGCGATGTTAATGGCTTTTTTTTATTAAATTTTATAATGTCGTGTTAGAAGCTGTCACAATTTGGACTCAGGTGTGTATCCCTCCCAATCTTCTAAGTTGTAACAATGGGGCTAACGAGCTTACAATGAACAAAGCTTATTGGATATGATTTATGAGCTTCGAAGCTCAGTAAAATGTCAATACTGATAAGTATCGTTGACTAATAGTTAATTGTTTAACGCTTTTGATATAATTATATTTCTATCGACATTATTATTTAGACATAAATAATTATTGTACGTACATAACAATTTATTTTTTGAGTTTTTTTTTATTTGAAGTCAGTAGTTAAAGAAACCCTAGCGGTCACAAGGGACCGTTACAGCCCATTTAAATTTACAATCGACTTGCAACAAAACGGCCAGGAATCTGACTTATGGAGTGAAATTAGTTAGTGTCAGTTATTAAGGATACGATTAGTTTGTGTTGTAGATAAGTGTACATACATTGTGATATTTTTCCTAATAGTCACTCTTCACTTTCTTGTACGACCTAACTTCCTGTTATAGTTTGTCTGCAGTTGGCAATGGCATCAAGGCTGCGAAAGCTACACCCTTGGACTTATCAATAACAACCAACATCTACTCAAACGGGTAGGCAGACTAGCCTTATAACTATTACGAGTACTTCTGGCCAAAAATTCTCTAAGTCGTGTGAAATCTGGCAACCCGGACTTGGCCAGCGTGACAGACTTCATCCTCTCGTTCTAAGAGAAGATATACATATGATAGAGTGACAAAAGGTCGGAAACAAATTGTTATATGTCATAAGGAATAGGTATGAGCTTATTACCAATTACTTGTCACCAATTACGGATAAAATGTAACGTTAACTTGAACTTAATTTTTAACATTGAAGATTTTCAGAGTGAAATATTAGCGTATGTTAAATTAATTCCGCAGTGCACATGCACGTGCATATTTTGACTACGCCAGCGGTCATAAAGCACAGAATTTCATTACTGAAATCAAGAGGTGTTGCTTACACAGTTCCAGATTATTATAATTCCGTAGTAGCTGACGGTACATTGAATCTCTTTTGTGAACTAAACCTCCGTGCAAATATACTTTGATTAAATCGCTTTGGCATAGCTTGCTCTACATATTCTAAGCTTGGACACATTTTGGAGCTTTTCGACATAATTAATGTATATGTATTCAATACTAGTTAAAGTAGAATAGGACACAAACTTTATGATCGTATTTATAAGGTGCGTGTAATGCAGTGGTAGCCTAGTGGTTAAGAATTCAGCCTCTCATTCCGGGGGTCCTGAGTTCAAATCCATGGCGCGCACCTCTTTATAAAAGTGCGTTTTAAGTTTAAATATCACTTGCTAACGGTGAAGGACAACATCGTGAGGAAACCTGCATATCTTAGAATTAAAAAATAATAATAATAATTTTCTGAGGTGTGTGAAGTCTGCCAACCCGCACTTGGCTAGCGGCGTGGCAGACCATGGCCTTAACCCTCTCAATATGAGAGGAGACCCATATTCCAACAGTGGAATGACAAATGGGTCGATCATTATCTTTTTTTCACTGTCGCCAATATTTCTTAGCCGTATTTGTTTACGTAAACGGTTTAAAAATGCTCAGACCGAAGTTAATATATGCTTTAATATTATTCTTACAGTAGTATATACATTTCTCGTAATATATTACTTTGTGGTTATTTAAGAAAGAAGAAAGATAGAAAAATCTTTATTCCATCTATAATACGGTCCAACGATATGATACAATTACAAAACGCAACTTTGTGGCTGTTGCCGGCTTCGTTAATAGATGACCCATATTGTTCTAACACGGTTGTCCATGTTGCTATTGTCTCTTCCAAAGGCGCAAAGAGCTTCAAGCGGCCTCAGGTGGAGATGCTGGCCCGCAGGTGGCAGCACCACTGCCTGGAGGTGAGGGACGCTTCCCAGGCGCTGCTGCTCGCGGAACTCGGCAGGTAAAAATGGTATTCGTGGATATACAAACATATTTTAATAAGATACAACGTGCTATTAACATTTTAGCGAAACGAAAATTATGAACAGCCAAACCTTTTAGGAAATAGCTGTAATGTTATAAGTACGACCCAAATGCCGCAAATTTTCAACATTTTCATAACTCGACGATGCTTTGGTGGGGATTTTGCAAATCACAAAAATTCACGTGCTGTCTGAAGTCACTTGTTGTGGCCGTGCCCGAAGAACAATTGTTACACTTTTACACAGAGAAGTATTTAAAATCTCCCTTTGGCTCTTCGTCTTTCTCTCTCTTTATACTTGCTTTATATATTACTCATTAGTCTCCCGCCAGCATTCGTTAAAAGGTATTCTCTATCAGAGCTGCTTTACGTATAAACTCTTATAACATACAGTCTGTTCCGCTTAGCAGGATTTGAGCCAGTGATCCATACCTCCTTTCTTGTCTCCTTTCACAAATAAGGTGTATTAACACTCACTGCCGTGTCGCAGGCTGGGTCCGAAGGGCCGCAAGGCGCTGGTGGACAACTGGGCGCAGTACCTGCCGCTGTACACGCACACGGAGAGCATCAACCCGCAAGCGGCGCCCAAGGAGCCCGTTGAGAAGGTCGTTAAGGCCGTGAGTCAGCGCACACTCACTAACGCCTCCGGCCCCACTCGCTAACATCCACGCACTTTAGTTCAGTTTGGGCGGGGATTGATAACAGCGACCGATAAAAGTTTTGAAAGCTTATATAAATTGCATGTTTAAAACGTAGTACTGTAAAGAAATTCCCCTTTACATTCGTATAGTGATTGTGCTAAATAAGAATGACATAAAAATACATGCGACAGGTAAAATAGTGGGTATCGCTAAAAGTTAAATAAATAAGTAAATAATAGCTCGCACATTTAACGTGTGGACTGACTTATTATGTTATAAACTAAATTATAATAGTTTTAATAGTGACCACTCTCATCTTTCCCTCCCTTTCCCACTCCCTCCTCTCTCCACAGCAAGAGGAAGAGTTCGAAGAGGAGGAGGAAGAGATCATACGCAAGCCGTCGTCGCTCGCCGAGCTGAAGAGGAAGCAGACCACTGCGGTGGTGCTGCTCGGGGTCATCGGCGCTGAGTTCGGGCAGGACATCGCCAGCGAAGGTGAGGACGGATGTGTCCACAGATTTACCACGCTAACCGAGCCCGAGTCAAAAAGCTTCGGGAGAATTCGAGAACATTCCAGATCATTTGAGAATAGTCAAGCACATTCGACTACAAGCTAGATAATGTTTTACATTATTATTATTCTTCTCACAGTGTTTGCCTTCGTCGTTATACCGAGCGATATTTAGACTTGAAACCATCTCGTGTCTATGTTCCAAATCCTGCAATATTAGTCCTAATATTATCGGCCTGAAATGCATATAATATTTCCATGTTACATATGAATGAGAGTGTGTTGTCATATGTGTCTACCCGCTGCTCTGTAAATATTTCCCTTACATTTTTCATATTCTAAGATTTTCATGAACTTTTAATGTACCTTTGCTTACAATTACATTCATTATGCGTTCCATGTTATTATTGCGTGAAAAATTGTGATTATTATTATTTTGAGGCTTTTTTGTGATATCTCAAGTTTTTATTTTGTTATTTAGCGTTTTATGTTGCCATATCAGGGTTAGCCGATATTGTTGCGTTTTTGTCGGCCCCCGCTGTACACGCGGTGCGCGATCTGTCGCAGGTGCGGCCGGCAACAAGCGGCGCAAGGACGGCGACAGCCGCAAGAGCTCTATCGCCGAAGGTGAGTCTTCAGTTGCCGCTTGCAACGCTTCCGCACTCCCCGTCGGTCGCTACCGTAGACGTGACGCGTGCTCCTGTCCATCACACCTTTGAACTCCAAATTATACTGATATGAACGACCGTGCTCATGAATTTATTAGAACGATCGATTGAATATTTTGCAGCTGTTCTCTTAACGCTCTCGCTGTTTCCTTTCCTACATATCCTCCTCGTGTTGGGAGTTTATAATGTTACTTATAACGTCATTTCCCACGTCTGTACCAAGTAAGAAGTAAGTAAGGAGTGAGGGGTGTGCGCGCAGGGTTCTCGCTGGGCGCCGCCAACAACCTGGCGCGGCTGACGGCGCTGGCGCTGGCGCACCTGCTGCTGGCGCCGCCCACCGCGCGGCTGCCCGCCCACACGCCGCTGCGCCGCGCCGCCGTCGACCTGCTCGGCCGCGGCTTCGCCGTCTGGGAGCCCTACCTCGACGTCAGCCACGTGCTGCTCGGTGCGCCTCCTCGCACCACTCACTTCCCTTTTGCTACTTACTATATATACTTGTCCGATGTTACACCGATCTTATACTTAACTTGGACTTTGGGTCCGTTAAAACTTAGAAGAAACCTTCAGCCACAGTTTAAAGTGACTCTGTTTCCCGTTCATATTGCTCTACTTAAAACGGTGTTAAAGAGAGCGCGTTCGATGGATTTCTACATCTGAAAATATCGTTGTACACGTTTGTCTATTGTATTAACGATACAGAGAATGTTCGTAATCAATGTAAAGAATCTGAATTATACTGTCTAAAATATGAGTAGATTGAAAAGAGCCGTGAGTGAAGAGAGCGACGTGCGCAGGGCTGCTGGAGATGTGCTCGGACGCGGACAAGCTGGTGCCGTCGATGACGTACGGGCTGCCGCTGACGCCGCAGGCCGACTCCTGCCGCACCGCGCGCCACGCGCTCATGCTCATCGCCACCGCACGGTCGCGATCGGTTACATGTTCACAGTTTCAGTCACTTCGATCATCATCCGTTATCGATCAGCTACAACATCAAAATTTATGGTTAATTCATCGTCATCATCCGCCTGTCTCGGTCCTATTTAATTACATTATCATAATTCAACGACGTAAACAATCAGAAATCACAGTCAATTATCCAATCAGAAATTATAATCGGTTACATAAAACGTTAATTCAGTTAATGAGTCGGGTAGGTACGTAACCGCAACTCACAGTCAGATCGAAATTGGATTCAAAAT
This sequence comes from Parelbella ahira ahira, assembly GCA_018244795.1. Classification (NCBI taxonomy): domain Eukaryota; kingdom Metazoa; phylum Arthropoda; class Insecta; order Lepidoptera; family Hesperiidae; genus Parelbella; species Parelbella ahira. The sequence continues at coordinate 25,564 of DWME01001277.1, forward strand.
CATTCATAGTCAAAACTTTAGTTTCGTCGAGTTTGTAAATTTTCAAAGAGAGATGGATGTAGAAAACTGTAAGGAGTGCAAGTGAAGTAATCGGGCGGGCGGTGTTCAGGCCGGCGGCGTTCATCACGACGATGGCCCGCGAGGTGGCGCGCGCGGCCGCCGCGCCCGCCGCCGCCGCGCCGCCCGCCGCCGCGGCGCTCGCGCGCGG